>BCLH01002430.1:29074-43695 GCA_001602315.1 Zoysia pacifica | reverse complement strand
ACTAAGCAGGGGTATTTTAGTCTTTTTCTTATGTGATAAGCTGTTAGGAACTAATAATTGTAGTTATCATCTAACCAATAGTAAAAGAAACGAAACTAAACTATTATAATGGTATTTTGGCGAAGCCCACTCTGGCAATGTTATAATAGTGAAGCCCATTGTTCTGAACGGTATAGTTGCAAAAATCTCTCAGAAATGAGGGGTAGCCGGGTTATTGTGGGCAGGGCGCAGTTCAACAACGGAAAACGTGTGCCTACACCATTGAATGTTCTTACTTTTTTAACTTTGGTTCTTCCCCGCGCATACATTGAAGCATAAGTTGTTTTAGAGCTGGACACTGAAAATAAGAGCATCTCCAACCGGTTCTTGATTTTTCACTCCCTAAAGTCACGTATAGAGCATCCTTCATCGTGTTTTCAGTCCTTGTTTTTCTATCCTCTCCAACCGATGCTTGAAATTGGTTCTGTAAAGAGATGGGACCCTTCTGTCAGCTGGTGAGAAATGGAGAAAGCCGAACGCATGGCTTCGTCCTGCTCTCGGGCTCCTTCCACTGGAACCCATGGGCATGGTGGCTCCAGCGCCTCACTGGACCGGACGTAGGCGGACTCGTACCCCACGATGCGACCAGGTAGCAGCGTGGTTGCTCGATACGGAGTAAGCAAGCAGGTACAGCGGGGCTGCCTCATGCAAATCGACTCCTTGGACGAATGGGAAGAGGGAGATGAACTTTCACCTCGGGAGATGGCGGGGGACGGCGCGGATGGCAGAATCCGCCGCAGTGGTTGCTCGATACAGAACCGGCTTGAGTCGCTACTTCTAGGGATTCGAGGAGAAGAGACGAAGGATTGAACAGGGATGAGGAGCCGGATACAGAACCGGTTGGAGCGTGTTTTTCACTTGTTTTCTGTAAAATGAAGGGTAGAGAATGGTTTAGAGCACCGGTAGGAGATGCTCTAAGAAGAGTAAAAAATATAGAATGCGTTGAAAATAAAAAGAGAGATAAAGATAGAAAATATTAAGAAGAGTTTTTGAAAAAAATTGTTGAGTCAGAATGATTTATAATTTAAAACGGATAAAGTATTTAAAAAATTAGATTGTGAAACATAGTGATGCAAAAGCTACAACAAACTAGCAGACTACAAGATTATGAATTGAAGATTATGAGATAAAATATGTACTTTTTATTTGCACTTGCACTACTTAGAGTCTTGTTTGGCTACAAGCGACTAATTGTCAATTAAAAATTAAAGTCTGTCATCCAGTCGACTAATTATTAGTCCAAATTATTAATTATTTGTTCATTAACTATTTGAAGGTAGAAGGTAAAACTAATTGTAGTTCATCTTGTAATGAAATATGTATGTCATCTCTAACTAATTATTAGTCTACATCTGATTAAATCCAAACTAATTGCTACAGTTGAGGGCAATTTTAACTTCTTTACTTTACCTACAAATTGTTAATCCTTATTAATCTCTTGGATTGACTTATTGAAAAATAATTAATTTATGTATGTATTAAAAATTAGTCTTTGTATTGGTCCAACCAGCAAGCAGCGGGGCGTCGGTGACACCGCTAACTGTGTTTCACTCGTAGTACCGGCTCTTTTACTTTAGCTGCTGCAATATGTCGAGGATTTGTTTTGACTCGACATGCTCTTTCGTTCAGTGGAACATACGGATCAGAGCAGAGAAAAAGCGTTGTTCAGATTCTACAGGTCAAAGCTGGAAATTGGCCCCCAACAGGGAAAATAAATATGCAGGTCGCAGATACGAAGTACGAGAACTAGAAGAGGTGCTTTCGGTGTTGTTACCGTTGGTGTTCAAACAAAAGACACTGTGGGAAAGCCGGCACGGTGCCTTGTCCGCGTCGCCATGTCCCGCCCAACGGTGCGTGCCAGCCGTAACCTAGAAGACAGCCGCGGACGCACGGCATATTATTGACAGCATCCACTTTATTCAACTCTGGCATATCAACATCTTACTGATGGCATTCACTTTTTTTAATTTGCAGGGAATTAAGATCCAAGTTCAGTCATTTATGAAAAAAAAAACTGAAAGAGTTTTTGGAGTAATAAATATAGAATTTTCTTGTGCTATGCTATCCTCGCACTTACTTTTCGGTGCGCAATTGGTGTTAGACACTAGAAAAATAGCGCGGCAGTTGCCGCGCTTTAGAACTCTTGGTGGGGTATTAATTTGACGATATCTGAAACAGACATTCCTATCACTTTATACGTTGAAACAAGAGATATAATAGTACATCAATAACAGTATAAAATAATAATTCCACATCTACACTATATATATCAACATTGAAGCAATACACTTGCACAGATGGTATGCCAAACTAATTGCATGAAATTGTGTTTTGCATGCGAAGTGCATCACTGTCAAAAGGAAGAATTTTATGTGCAATCCAATCCTTGAGAGTTAAATGACACTTGATATTTTTACGTTGACATTTTGCTTGTCCATGGAAACCTTTTTCTCTACACGAATAGTCTGTGTCATCACATACATCAGTGTATGATGTATGTACAAGGACAAAAAAAAACAATTGGAATTTTCAAGCAATTAACACACTGTTGATTTGGTAACAAATTTTAAGCGTTGGAATCTTAAGAAGAATTTTATGTTTGCACCTTTGCATCATCAGAAGTTAGAAAACAGTATGTTATTCTAGAGCTTTGAAAGTGATAGCCTTTCTTGCTTTGGTGCAACTGTTCCAGCATTATCAGGACTGCTAACCATTGTGCTTTCTCCAACATGCTTCCATTTCAGGTATCAATTTATTCAAATTTAGACTGTTCTCCAAGTTTAGCAGCAAAAGATTCACCGTTCTCCTTGACCGCAAATTAAAATCTTGACCTAATTATTTCAGAAGGAAGAGGAGGATGAAAATCAGTAAAAATACCTTCATACTGGAAGGGCTCTCCATGAAGTTCAGTTTGTATGTGTTTGGCTCGAAACTATAAAATGAACCACCACGCCTGGCAGTAGCGGCACACTAAGATTGCACTTTTCAGCCCTTTATTGTAACATAGATAGAATGATTATAAGAAACATAGCTAAATAGCAAAAGCACAAAAAAGTCTTCTACTTGCTATAGCGAAGTTTCAGGTTATTCAGATATTTTGTTTCAGGTTATTCAGATATTTTGTTTGAGGTTAGAGTATTCAGATATTTGTTAGGGTAAAAAAAAAAGTTGCAATGTAAACCTGTCATCATCCAGCCAATGAAATGGTGGGATAACTATGACAAATGAAATATAAAAACTTGTAAAGCAACTTGGAAATCTGAATGAGCTCTGAACAATCAATGGTTCCTATTTGGGCAGCTTTTCAATATTTTTCATGGAAGAAAATACAAACATTATCTAATCTGAGTAGAAAGGTACGCTCACCAGTTGTCCGCCATCAGAAAGTTACAAAATTTGAGTGACCTCAAAGAACTCTGATAGCATTTGGTGTTATGAACCTCCTTGTTTAGAATGCCGTAAAATAGTGTGAAGAGAGACAGTCCAGACCAATTGACTATCAATATTCTCATGATGCTGAAGCATACAGATTGGTCCACACAGCAGAAATAAGAACTGACGAATCTGATCTTTGAAGCTCGATTAACTTTTGTAGACCAAAATAAACAGCATAAGCGCTGGCCCTTTTCCATGCACTCCATCTTTCTCAACCACTAATTTTGTTAGCAGAACCCTCAATTTCATCGACAACATCCCATGGCTGCACCAAGTTATGCACTGCCACAGCATTCTTAGACTCAGGACAAAGATCCTGCAATTCTTAGCCACTCGCTGGGTATCTAAAATCGTCTCCGCCATAATAATATCCTTCCGCAGAGCCAGTGCCCTCTGCCTCATAGAATCTCCAAGTGGAAGAGCTGGTGGTGGTGGAATGGACTGAGCCTCCTGCATCTTCGAATCCTCATCTTCTAGCATCATTGACTCCAATCCAAACCCACCTACCATCAGCAGCAACATGGATCCTGCTCGTCACCACACTCCGGCAATCATGAGGATGCCACAACATGCCAGGACCAGCCTGTGAATACTCATCGGAGGCAACACTACGAGGGCCTTTTGCCTTGGGCAATCAGTCGAGCAGGTGGTGTGCGCCGCGACGAACCTAGAAAGTCACACCTGCCATGCGAGGTGGAGAGGATCCAGATTGTGAGGTCGCGGAGGAGCGTGGAGGACGAGGAGGAGGAGTCATGGTCTTGGCTGCTGGCTTACTAGTTCGTGCATCCGATGCCAACGTCTCGAGGAAACGGACGTAGGCCTTCACGCAGGTGTCAAAGAGGAGCTGGAGCGCGATGGGGAGGAGGTCGAGCGCATCACCCGAGAAACAGATGGCACTGAGCTAACGGAGGGACCAGTGACCAGTGGAGCAGAGGTCGAGCGCTCAAGGGTGTGGACGCGACGAGGCAGCTCTAAGTGCCGCCCACCACTCGCACCTCCATCTCCATCCCGTCGCCACCCCCACGTGGCTGCAGCCTCCTCTCCCTTCCTGGTATGGATTGGCTGAGCAAAAGGTAAAGCCTCACCATGCTTCCGGCTGAGAGAGAGACGGTCCAGAGGCAAGCCAGGAGGAGACCGCCGAGGCGGGGGATGGGAGGTGCCGGAGCGGGGACGGCCGATGCGGGGCGGTGGGTTTGGGGAGGAGGGGCAACTGCGACCGAGGTGGCGCAGGGGCCCCGCAGGGGTGCGCGAGGCGAGAGGCGGGAAGGGCACCCGGGCGGGAGGTGGGGCGGCGCGGCCGCGCGGGTCCTGGCCGGCGGGCGGGTCGAGGAGGACTCGAGGGAATTCGCGAAGAATCCGACATGACCCATATCCGACGGCGTAAATTGCAAGTTCAGCGAATCAAACGGTGAGACATTAATGAGTGACGTGGCATAATGAGCGTGCGAGAAACCGTCAGATCCTTATCCATGTTTCGTATACTGTACTAGAAATACGGCGCGGCGTTGCGACGCTTGATAGCCCATTTACTGATAAGGATGGCATAAGCAGACAAGCAAAGCACAATGGTTGGCGGTGCGGCATATTATTCGTGATCAAGAGCAGAGGACAGAGTCCGAGCTATGCATAAAAAAATGTAAAAATGAAAGAAATAATTGCCCAGCATTAAAATGCAGCGTAGACAGAAAGGGTAAAGAAAGTGATAACGAAAAAGATAAAGTATTATACCTTTTACTAGTACGTCACAGCCTGCCTGACCCGCAACGTCTCCATCCCCTTGTGACAATGCATCCTCTGCATGTTGGGAAGATTGCTGGAGGTTGTTTAACCCAGCGTCTTCTGCTCAGTTAGGGGCAATGCTCCTGCAAAGAAGAGTTTATGGTTTCAGATGCAATCTTAATGACACAGAAAGTACATAAGTAAAATAGATTAGCCAAATCAATAAATAATTAGAGCCACATAGTGCAACCAAGAAAGAGTTACCTGCTGACGGGCTTTCCAGTTTCCTACTCTAGCTATGCAAGTTTCAGCTTGCTACTCTCTAGCTATTGCACATATGCCGTAAACCCTTACTTTCAATGCCAGTACTGCTACTCATACATAATATAGGACTAACTGGTTATATTATGCTACTGCATGAACAATAAACTGCATATGGACAAACAATTAAGAATTCATTGAAGATTTGTTACATGTAGGATTAGTTCCTGGCCTGTTATATTGGATTATTGGGACGTACTATGTGACTTTTATCCCAGTGCTCTCATATAAACTTATTATAGAATAGAAGTCACAAAAAAGGAACCACAGCATACAAATACATTGCGGAGCATGAATTTTTTTTCATTTGAACAAAACAATCAACACATTAGACCAAAGGCTTTTGGCCCTGATTTATTGGTCGCTCAGCTTAAGTTAGGATATACTAATAATATCAACTGCATGCCTTTCCACTTATTAATGTCTTAATTTGGAGCACTTTCAGGTGTAACACAAATATGAGATTGTAAATATACCTTTTTCCTCGGCCGGCATCTTCTAACTGCTTCATGATGTTGGCCAACCCTCAGCAGCGTTTAATTGAAGGAACTCAATGTGTAATTAGTAAGCAGGGAATGCAATGTTACAACAGAATTTAGTAAAAAGAGCTCAAATATCACCTTTTGGTACAAATTTCAAAGGTTTGTCAGACATGTCAGACATATATGAAGAATTTGAGGGAATAACTGCTTTACTTTGTTTGTGTTCTATCTGTAAATATTTAGTTGTTCTCTTACAGCTTCAGTAAAAAACATCAACATGTAGAAAATATGTACAGAAATGGATCCATGGCATCTAGAAACCATCGGTGTGCAACACGGAAACTTCTTTCAAGCAACAGCACCCAAAAGCACAGACTCCAGTTGACAGACTCATTCTCTCTTGGAAGGATTATTGGACATTCTAAAAAGTACAAGTAAATGATGATGTATCAGAGAGTGACGTGGTTGTAGAGACATGAGGGCAGCAAGTCCTCCACAGGCAAGGAGAGTGTCGATCTATAATTAAAAAAAGAAACAGTAAGGAACCAAGTAATTTGAGAGCAAATAAGTATCTTGTGTTCATGAGACTTGCAGTGCTCCACAATATGACAAGTACCATAAGCAATGCTCTGAATCGTTGCAAGATACCCCTTCAGATTTTGGATCAGCCATGGAAGACCTAAAATTGTTTGCATTCTGAGTAAAATGCATTGGACGTGTTTCCTTGCCGTAAATAAAATATTCATATTACCCACTACTATTTCAGTTCTATTTCATAGTAAATATAAATAACATGAAGCTGCGGTTTTATTCCCATAAAATTTTCAGTTGTATTTTTATCTCTTTTTGGCTGTTAATATAGTCGAAATGCAACTGCGACTACGCATTCTGCCCGTAATGCATATGATAGGCAGTGGTCGTGCCTGCCAGCGGGTCACAATGTGTCATTTGTATAAAAAAAATCTTTCACATAAGCTGAATCTTCGACAGCAATCAGAAGCAGTCATCGAGATAAGCAAAGCATATTCTCCTCACCGATCTGGAGGGATGCGTGCTGCTCGCCCCGGGACGACGGGGCCGGGATTAGGAGTTACTCTGGTGTGGTCCGAGAGCAAGCTGAGGCGGTGAGGTTATCGTCGCCAAGCACCGCTTCATGGCTCCTCTCTCTCCCTCTCCCTCCTTATTTCTCTCTCTCTCTCTCTCTCTCTCTCTCTCTCTCCCATGCGCACGCGCCGGAAGGGGTGGAGACCATTGGACTGGGGGCGGCGGCTACGTCAGGAGCGAGGTACGCGGGCTGGGCGGCGGTGGGGGCTGAGGAGTAGGGGTGCGTTGGGGCGAGGAGGCGGTGGCGACGGCGGGAGCGAGGCACGCCGTCTGGGTGGCGGCGGGGGCTTGGGAGTGGTCGAGGAACGGTGACGATTGAATTTTGTTGGGATCTGACGGACAGAATAATTTCAAGTGACGTGGCGCAAGGAGAGGCCAAGCTCCTGACCAAAATTCTTTCTAAGTGACGTGGGGCAAGGAGGGGCCGGGCTCCTGACCAAAATTCGTATATTAAGAATTAAAGATGGGCCTGCAGAATCTTCTCGGCACGGGTTTGCCGGCAGAAGTAAGCAAGTCTAAACGGCTCAACTAGTATTTCAGCCAGGCCAACTCATTCAGTCACAGTTGGGTGGGCGGCCCCAAACTGCCTGCTTCCCAGATACCCGCGAACAAGCCCAAGAACTACCCAACACATTTCCAAATAGCTGATTTCAGATTTTCAGGGCCATTATGTTCAAAAAAAAAATCCAGGCCCATTAACTCCAAAAAAGCTAGATTGATTTTTAAGAAATCAGAATCGAAGCAGATCAATCCAACTTTTCTTAGAAACCAGTTTTTAGGATCCGTTTGTCAACATGAAACGATTTAGTTTCTACGGAGAAACGGGTGAAACGGTTCCAAACGGCTAAAACTTAAATGTTTCAGAATTGAATGGACCGAATCGTTTCGGTGTTTTGTACTACGGAACGGGTAGAACCCAGTTTCGCACTGATTCACCACTCCGATTCCCTGGTTGCCCCTCACGAGTCCATCTTCAATTCAGTAATATTATTATTTTCAACAATTAATCTTCGAAAAATTTAGGAAGTTCTCTCAAGTTTTAGAATTTTTTTAAATGATTAAACTTTGAGAATTCAAGAAGTTCTCTCAAATTCTTAAAACTGAAACTGAAACGTTTTTATTTTTCGAAGAATTGAAACCGTACCAAATGCACTCTTAAAAAATAATCTTCATAAACTAAGTTGTTCAAAAAAAAAACTTGATCCGAATAGACGCTTGACTGAGAATGGACACAAACCTGTGACCTGAACCTGAGACACCGGCAAGTGCCACCAGATTGATAATGAATTTGGCAAACAGACATGTGGACCGTCCTGTTCGTTAATTACTGCTATTCTTATGCTCAACTATTATGTTAGGCAGGAAAGACGGCAGATTGTATTGTACTATAAGTGTAACTTTCTGGTGGCATCATATTTGTCTTGACTACTGATAAAGCCATGCTGCAGTGACCCAACTTTTCAGCGACGAATGCAGCTTGGGATAAATCATTAGTACGACAGAACGAAAGATGGTCCAGCACTGCGCTTTAGTTCGTCGAAATTAAATGATGGGAGACTTATTTCACACTGAAAATTTTCAGAACATCTTAATGATGCGTCCTTCTACGGTGTGACCAAACTAGCTAGATAGACCCTAAATCTGGAGTAAGATCTCAAGAATCCAATATCTGGATGCATTGCGGAATGATTCAGGGCCTTCAAAATGGGTCTCTGCGCCCCTGGAAGGAAATATCCTTCTAGGGATGTTTGAAAGTTGAGGTTACTAGTAGTCTACATCGGACGAGATGCATCACCTCCCTATTACTGTTTCCAGAAGCCTACGAAGAATTCAGAAGTACTGTTATCTCCGTTTCAAAATATAAATATTTTTAAATTTGAATAAGATCAAATTTTTTAAATTTTTTTTAACAATAACTAGCAAATTACATAATTTTTAACGTAAAAATTTATTTTTTAATGAAAGCTTATTTTCTTAATGAATTAAAAAATATAATTTTTATATGACAAAATATTATTAATAGTTAAAATAATAAAAATTTGACTTTGACTAAACTTAAAAATACTATTTTGAAACCAAGGGACTAATCCTATGTGCCTGCATTGGATTCTTGGGTCTGTGCTTTCTGCTGTACAGCTGCCGACTTCCAAGCTACAAACCAAAAGCACCGGCGGCAAGCCAGCAAGATCAACAGAGCCACACCACCCTACAGAAACGAAATGCCCAAAAAGATGCGCCGCGAAGAAAGGAATCTGCTACAGTTAAGTCACAATCTATGTTGCGGATTATTAGGACCCTTTGATTTCTCGCCTGGCCGGCAGCCGTTAGCTGCAAGTTTGTCAAAAGCAAGCAGCAACACGCACATGAGTGCGCACACACTCACTCCATTATTAAATTGATGTCGTTATTTACTTTAACATTAATTTTGATTATTTATTTAATTTAAAATTTTTGTTCAAATATATAAAACTTTTAGTTGTGATTCAAATAACTCTAATGATAAATCAAATTATAATAAAATATATAATATCTATCTAAAAAAATTTAAATATAAGATAAATGATCAAAATTGATGTTAAAAGTCAACAGTGATATCAATTTAAAAACAGAATGAGTATATGTATTTGATTTGCTTTGGTTGGAGAATGCTTGATATCAATTTAAAAACAGAATGAGTATATGTATTTGATTTGCTTTGGTTGGAGAATGCTTGGCGTTTGGAATTGTGGCAACCTAACTAAAATTGTCAAAAACCGGAGGAATAAAGCTTGTGTCCATATCGTCGTCTATAGCATGCATGTAGATAATACGCTCCTTTCCGTATTCTTATACCAAGTCACATTGATCATTACAGACTGCTTTTGATGCAAAATATACTTGTTGTAGTCGGCTATATTTATTTGGGACAGATGAATGCTAGATGCTGACGGGTAATTGGTAAAAAGTGGCGCCAGCCGTAGCATAAAATACAGGCGGATGGAACAGTGCGTTACAACTCGACTATCCAGGACAAGTAGAGACTAATCCAAATTTGATTTGATGATTCCTTTTGCTTCCGTTCTGAGTCATAGAAACCCCGCCCCAGAGAGAGAGCTACTTGTACCGCCTTTACTAAACAATTTGAAGCTAGTGATGGCGCCTGACCACTTGACACCAACAAAACTACAAGCAGATTGCTTTTGATGCGCTCCTGATGACTTACTGAGCACAGGTTGCGCTTAGAATAATCCGCAATTAGCATCGGCAGCTGGGTGGTGGCATGTGCAGTGACGCCTGACCAAATGACCAGTGTCCAGCCCGCACCAATGGCGGGCGCGCGCCGACGACGTCCGTGCTTATCCTACTTGGCTACTCCTGTCCAGAGCGCCATTTCGCCGCTCGCATGTGGTGGTCGTGTGGTTGCGACGCCGGCCTTGCGGCGGGCGTACGCGCGCCCCGATCGAGAGCCAGCCGCGCAAGCACCGGGTTAACTAATCAATCGTTCGGACGGAGGAGGTCACGGGAAGAAGGCGGGGCTGGCATGCATGGAAGCTGCTCAGTTGCTTCTCGATCCGGAAAGCTTCAGATTAGTATAGGACGGAAAGGCCAACTTGTCGATTTCACAAGAGAGCAATTCTAGCCGAGCAGGACAGTCCTTCTGAGGTACTCCTGCTCCAGGGCCTTTCCCTTAATACTACGATTATCTTCGAATCGAAATCACCATCTTGATGAGAGAAGGATAAACAAAACATTGAATTCGCCAGGAGAACAATCAACTAGTACGATCGCTGGGAAATTATAATCTGCCCAACAATGAATGTTTTTCAGCGAGAAAGACGATCTCATCAGGTCCATTTCGAACATGAATACTCCGTAAAAATTTGGCGAGGGGCTGATCCATTGGTCCCAGACCGAACTTTCTCGTCGGTTTACGTGGTACCCATGGGTCACCATACAAGGTCAAATCTTACACCATTGCATCCAGACACATTGGTACTACAGTAGACTTAATTGACTTGGACCAAGTCGTTTTGTCCTGCCCGAAGCAACAGCATGTGAGCCTGGGTGTCGGGGGCAGCTCACCGTGTTCGCGAAAAGAATCCAGGCCCACCAGGTCTTCTGGAGTAGAGCACTGAGGGTAGAATTAGGTAGACACTCACGATTTGGATATGCAGATAATTTAATCACGTATAGTGAACACCAGGTTCCCGTACGAAAGAAATCCGAAGCATTCAGCAGTGTCCTTGTTTTTGTTTCGAGAGCAGGTCATCTGCCGTAGGATGCATCGGTTGTCTTCAGCTGGTTGTCTTGTCACCCGCCATTTCGCGCAAGCTTGGACGGAGGATGTAGTACATCAATTAGCAATTAGGCGGCCACCATTCACGAATTCTGAACTCCAAGGCGGGAGTAGAAGAAAGACTCGTGGAAAACGACCTTACATGCAGCACCACGTCGAGATCTGAGCGCTTTGGTCAGGTCAGGCTAGTCCCATAAGCCAAGCCAAAGGTGTATTTTATCAGCATGAAAGGACGCATTTGACTTGCGATGAAAGCCGGCCTCCACCAACACGCAAAACCTACTCCACATGCAGCCTGATGGTTCCGTTGTTTAACACCCAATTTGGTACTACCACTACTCTCACACCTGAACAAGAACAATCAACGAGACCCGAAGATGACACGCGGTTAACACCAAACAATCCATGTGTCCCGCGTTCTTATTTCGCTCGTTGATCGACGCAAGGTGCACAGAGGAAGAGGAGGAGGTGGAGGGAGGAGCGACCCGCGGCCCGCGGGGCGCGCCGAGTGTTTTGCATGTGGACACCCAAGTATACTCCCCAACACCGGCAATCGATCGCAGCGGCTTGGCATTGGCAACTTGCAAGGACAGACAGCGGAAAAAGGAAGCGTTCCCACGCGCTGGCGCCGGCAGGCTCTCCCCTCCGCGTCAGAGGTTCTCCCATGCACGCCTCTTCAACGCGGTGGGGAGCTTCTGGGAAGGGGGGTGGACTGGCGGGAGCGTGGGGTAGGGCAGGGTGCTTGAGTGCTTGACTTTGGTTGAGGGAGGGACAAGCCCTGCGGCCGGGGCTTCTCAAAAGGCAGCGTGGGTTCAGGGTTTCCATGGCGTGGCTTGCAACAAAAGCTGCGTGAGATTACGAGCTAGACTAACACATCGGAATCGGAGGCCTGGCTTTCAGCTCCGGCGCACAGCTAGCGGTAAATATTTTGCGCTGGGTCTGGGTCATCACTGGCTCCTCAACGCTCCGCTCCGCTCCGCTCGCTAGCCGGAGGCAACAATATTTTAGGTGCGCACACGCAAGCCAAAAACGAAAGGCCACGCAAGCTTTATGAGACTTGTCTCCAATGTTGCCGCGTGCAGACCTGATAGATTGATTATTCAGGCAGCAGCGTACGTCGACGCCCCTCTTGTTCGATCCCTCCCTCTCGTGCCTGCCGAAATTGATGCTGCGTGGCTATTTTGGGCGTATTAATACGTGGAACGGCGTCGATCTGGACGTAAGCACGGCTGCATCAAAGGTTGCATGTACTCCTACGTGCTGAGATGAAATACTGTTACCGTACTACTGGTCTACTGCTACTACTGAAAGTAGCGGGGTCAATGTGTCGTATTGTCGTGGAACGGGGCATGTCCTCCTCCAAGCCAGCTCCTATTACGGTGCGGAATTTTGATAAATCCGTCATACGTGGCTCCTTCACTTTCTTCTCCGGACGCCGCCAGTCGGGTCAGCATCAAAGCCGAGAGGAAACCCGGTGGCTATGACAGCGGCGCGCCGGCTACAGATTCCGGTGGCCGCTCAGCATCAGACAGCAGCAGATAGGACCTAGGAGGCTAGTGGTAGTACTACGTACTCCTACTATCTCAGGCTGCCGCCGCGCTGAGGTGAGGTGGATGCAGATCGGCATCGTTTTATTCTGTTCCGGCGCCAGCAATGTGTTGCGCATGCCGAAACTTTGAGCCTTTTGCTTGCAAGCTGACGAATAAATAAACGGATCAAAATGCTACTCCGTGTACGAACGCATCGAGGTCCACGTCAACTGCTCCCGCGTGGTCGTTGGATCGCGCCGTCTTGTTTTTCTCTTGGTCTCTTCTCTCTCTCTCTCTCTCTCTCTCTCTCTCTCTCTCTGTGACTGTGTGTGTGAGCGTCGAAAGAACAGACGACAGGCTTAGCGGCGAGCAGCGGCGCGTTGATTCGTTCCGTTTCCAGATCGGTTTTCTCTTTCCGACCGGCCGCCATTGGAGGGCATGTCCCTGCAAGAAGAAAGGCTTCCCTTGTGGCCGATAAGTTTATCATATCATCGAGGAGTACTGTACAGAAGATAATGTCAGTGTGCATGCATGCGCCCCTGGTCCGCGTCCCTCTGCCATCAGATTTTCAGATAGACATGGCCATATACTGTATCCGCATCTAGCCATATCGTCTCTCCTAGTGTGTGTGTTGCACTCGTTGCTCAGCACTACATGAGTACACATTGGAAGATGACGAGAAGATTTACATCAAAGCAAGAGCAGGATGAGCATGATGAAAATGGAAATTAAAAACGAACGAACTACCGGTAAGTGAGATGCCGACCACTTGGATTTCTGGCGAGCAAAAAACGATTGCCTATCAGTTGCATTGATCTAGTAGTAGTGCTACACTAGTGCCAGCTCGACGAGCGGTTTCTTGAAGGCCGCCTGCGTGGGCGTCGCGGCGAAGTCTCTCGCTCTCTTGCACCCGGTGCCCATCGCCGCTTCAGGCGCCGGCGCCGTGAGCAGGTCGACGCCGAAGAGCCGCACGGTCTTCGTCACCGGTGCGGATGACGGCACGTTGATGACGGGGTTAGCAGCCACACTAACCGCGGCGCCGTTCTTCGGCCGCAGCTTGCACTCGATGAAGAGCTTGGTGTCGGCGCCGGCGGCGGTTCGGTAGAACCCGACGACGTCGCCGGCGTTGAGGCCCTTCTCCTTGACGAAGCGGCTCCAGCCCTTGGTGAGCACGTAGCTCTGGCTGCTGTTCCAGTACGAGTACCGGAACCGCCACACCTTGCCTTCGGCATCCTCGAAGTTGAGGAGCACGCCCTTGCTCTCGCCGCCGGCCGACGGGAGCTCGAGCGGGAAGTGCTTCTCGGCGTGCTGCTTCGGGATCACCAGCCTGTTGAGCTTGCCCACGTCGCTGGGGGTGACCGTCTTGTCGAAGAGGTGCTCCCGCGCGGCGGCCGAGGCCGGGCTCGGCGAGGAGGAGGAGGAGTCGTGGTTGTTCGCAGCGAGCGACGAGGATGTGGTGGGCGCGGACGCGAAGGCGCGGCGGTTCTGCGCGAGCTCGTCGAAGTAGGTGTGCTTGCGGAGCATGTCGACGACCTCGGCCTTGGATCGGGACGCGAGGAACCGGAGCTCGGCGGCGGCGTCCGGGTCGGCGTCCGCGAGCGGGCGGAAGTTGGTGACCGCGTCGCGGCCGCGGAATCGCTGCACGGCTACGTCGTAGGCGCGCGCGGCGTCGCCCTCGCCCGCGAAGGTGCCGAGCCACACGCGCTGGTGCCGCTC
>BCLH01002430.1:2720-28894 GCA_001602315.1 Zoysia pacifica | reverse complement strand
ACTGCCGCGGCCGCGGCAGCAAGCGCCCTGAGCTTATCCGTGCACCCGCCGCCGGTATCGTCCACGAGGGAGCTCGCGCTGTCCATTTCGAGCGTGTGCACCACTAGATAGCTGGGCACGGAAACTCTCCTGTCGCTGAACGAAGACGTTTCTGAAGTGTAGGATGGATGGATAGGTGCGCGGGGAGGTGGGGGTTATATGGCCGCGTCGGTTTGGTGGGTGGCGGGCGTCGTGGTTTCTGCGGACGCCAACAGCACACCACCATGTCCAGTCCGCGTCCGCGTGGGCAAAAGCAGGCGGATTGTTTTATCTATTCGCGCCTGGCTTTGCGGCCCTGTGTTTCATCTTTTTTTTTCTTTTCGCTCTGGATATTTTGGTGCTTTTGGAGATGTTGCCGCGGCGACGTCACCGGTGCCGCTTGTGGGCTGCTCCTAGATTAGGTGAGGGCTTGACCTGGTGTGGGTGAGTCAACTCATGGCGTGGCACAAGCTACAAACTAATGGCTATCATCTGCCTAGATAGATTAGATCAGATGGTGAGCCTGCAGGGAAAGACTGTCCATTCTTGTTGCTGTGATGATGCAAACAAGATGTCGCCTTTGGATACCATTCTATCCTGGCTTTTGGTCTGCTGCGAACAAGATGTGGCGTCTTAAACAGTAGTGATTTTATTTGGTTGCGGTGTTGCTGTTACTGATTTGTACTCTATGATAATTGGTGTGTGCACTGGCAGATTTTCTCCAGAAGCTTCTAGATAGGGACGGATCTTCTCATACACCAGATGGGCATTGAGAATCAAGGTTTTAGAAATCGAACTGAGGCCGGCACCGGTTTGGTTGGTTTTCATAAAAATTGAAAAAATATCATAAATCATAAAAATCAGACAAATTCGAAAATTAATTTTTTTTTTAAAAAAATAGATTGGTTTTTTCGGTTTATCTTTTTGAATTTGAAATCAAATCGGTTCGAGCGTTTTTTCACAGGTTTTTTGTTTACCGATTGATTCGACCGGTTTCGAATTTTCAATTTTTTTAAAATTTTCAATTTTTTTGAATTTATTAAACCGAAAATCGGCCACAAAAACCACAAAAACCGGCCAGTTTTATAAACCTTATTGAGAATTAAAATCTGGGCCCTGCAGGTTATTGTCGACAAGTGACAGATACGTGCATGTTTGATCAACCTTCTGAGGGAGATAGTCCAATATCACTGTTGCTTCGTGCTGTTGAATTTCATCCTTCATGCTGACACTTTTATATCTCTGTTTTTCCCTAGCAATTTCCAAGCCGAGGAAATTCGTGGAATCCATGTCAAGTCTGAACTAAACCACAAAATTGCATCGATGATAATGCGAGTAAGACGGTGAAGGAAAAAATTTCCTATCCATTTCCTACTGTACTATTTTTTATGAGACAGCAATGGTTTCTGCTTACATAGGAAAAGAGAGAATATATACTCCATCCGTTTCAAAATATAAGCATTTCTAGATTTAGTCAAAAATCAAACTTTTATCATTTTGACCATTAGTAATAAAAAATTAATGATATTTTATCATATGAAAATTATATTTTTTAGATTTATTGTGAAATAAGCTTTCGTAAAAATTATATTTTTATATTAAAAATTATGTATATTTTTAGATATTATTAATGAAAGTTAAAAAAATTGACTTTATCTAAATTTAGAAATGTTTATATTTTAAAACGGAGGTAGTAGCAGTTTTTTTTGTGCACCGGAGTGGAATCCACCTTACAGTACTTTTTTAAATAGAAAATCAAAATAATCTACCTTTGTTGCTGGAAGGAGCAAAATATATGAGTACATGGAACAACATGCAAATTATAGCCTGGTAGGTTGGCTCTCACTCTAGCTAACTGAATGGATGTGAAAGGGCCAAAATCATTTCGCATACCCGTCGCACTAAATGTTGGTTTCAGCCTAAACAAAGCCGTTCTGTTCCCAAGATAACATTTCGGTGAGTGGTAACAGGGGTTGAAACAGTACTTGACTCGTCGGCGCGCTTGCATGATAATGCCACGCCCAACATGCAAGTTGCTGTAAAATTTTCACGGGTGGGCTCCGGCTGGACGTGGCCAGCAGTGCGCGCTTTACACGCGCGAAAACAACAGCGCGAGAAATCTGGTTGTATTTGCTGCAACTTGCCGGCACGAAACAACGGTGACCAGCTGCAACTTGACACCCACGCAGTCGCTCACGGTCCGTGGAATTGGACAGGTTTTTAAACCTCCGGCTCGTCCATTGTCTAAATACGAGAGGACTCTCCAGATGGGGAGACTTGCTTGGCGGCCTGCCTAAACCGGAGACTTTGACACTGATTTGTGCTGCATGCGGCTTTAGTGGGCGACAGCTAAAATTGGTCCGTGCTGCCAGCTCTTAGGGACAGAATGAACGACGAGGGGGATGCAGTCCAGGAAAGTAACGGGAAGGTGGAAGTCCATCTGACTTGGAGTGGAAAAGTTGGAACCAAAGAACGGCTTTTCTGATTGATGTCTGGTTGGGTGTAACATGTCACTGTCTTGAAGAAAATACTGCTAATTTGCGTTGTAGCAAGGTTGACTGATTTTGTTTTCTCTTTATTCTCCATCAGCGAAGCTATATTTATGCGACTAATAGACTGTCGACGCGTGCATGTCTTTTTATTTTTGAATGAAACAGGCACAAGATAGCGTCAATCTCATTGATTAAAACAGAATAAACAGTCTGGGAAGGCTGCATACAGAAAAAAAAGAAGAAAAAAAACTAGAATCAACAACGAAGATTTATTGTTCTAGTGATAATAATATAAGAATAGAGTATCTTATTGTGATGTGCACACATATCTTAATAGAATATCTAAATATATTGAAGGCCATAATGCAGGCAGAGAGATAGGGAGAGTGAAAGAAGATGAGAGATATACTATCTCTGATTTACCTGTTAGCGGTCGTATGAACTAAAAACTTATCTCACTTTCACAAATTAATTATATATAAGTATATCAGAGGATTGGTCCATAACTACCCATTGAGTACTCAATTTACATCTCTATATGTGCTGCCAGTGCAGATAAGGTCGATGATGAGACAAAGAAGACAATTTAAAGATGTCCCGCTCCAAGGCCACTTGTTTATCCCGGACCTGCGAGAGGGGCATTGGCCTTTGCTTACGTAACAAACAATCTATTGTGCCAGCTTGTTACTTGCTTCTCCGTCCATCTCTCTTGTCCGAATGCATAACAGCATAAGGTGGTTAAACTGCTAGATACCTGCACACTTGCATCTCGAATACTGCTCCGTACAGTACTATGGGCTTTTTGGTAGGGCTCTCATATATTGATTCTGAGCTAAAATCAAGCAGCTCTGTCAAACGCTGTTTTTTTTTAAAAAAAAATTTATCTGATTTTGTCAAGTGATTCATTGAAATGAATTAAAAAGTTGAGAGCTGGAAAAAAAATAGCTTGTGAAGTTATTCTCTGTTCTGAATCTAAGAGTTTATCTTTAAAAAATTGTCAAAGAGAATTACTTTTAGCCATCAAAATTACTTTATAAGAAAATCAAAAGTGAATCAAAAAATCAAAGCTGAGAGTTATGCTAAAGTGGCCCTAACTCTTGAGGGCGTGGTATATGTGAGGACGGCACTCGAACAACTGATTTGCTAATTTTAGCTGGGCCAGGAGAAGCATGTGGAGTTATCCGGACAGGAAAGCCAATCCCCTTGCCTGCCTTATCTGACTGAACGTTCGCTACGTTGATGAAACTTGGTGCTACTTTCTCCGGCTGCTAGATTTCGACGGGAGCGAAAGGGATCGGCGCCTCGAGTTTTCTTTTGAGTCAATTGCACAAAACACTATATTTTAGAGTTATATTATTATGCTACACTAGGTTTTAACACTTGTGCCACAATGCACTAAGTTTTAGACTAAAATTTTTCACTTTGCACAACATTTAGCTTTTAACATGGTTAGTGTGTTGGCTCAGTAATTTTTGGTCGTTGAGCAAGTTTAGTAGGTTACAGAAATTGTTTACAAATTTCTGATTGTTCAATAATTTTGGAAACTCAAGCAACTTGCAGAATTGGTTCAGTAATATCACTAAGCTTAGTAACTTGCAAAACTGTTCAATTTACTGTCCTTCAGTAATTCAGGAAGTTCAGTAACTTGTAAAATTGATTTAGTAATTTCAATCACTCAGTAACTTTAGTAAATTGTTGAACCGGTTTAGTAATTTTTAGTCATTTAGTAATTTTAGAATGTCGAGTACTTAGTGACCCAAATTATTTAGTAATTTTAAGAAGTTTAATGCTAAAATGTGGCCCAAGTTATTCAATAATTCATTACTTTCATAAAGTTTAATGCTAAAAGTAATTTTAATATTAAAAAATAATCCAAAGGTAGTAACCATGTTAAATGCTAAAAGGTGGTGCAAAGTGAAAATTCGTAGGTCAAAACATGGTGCAATGTGACACAAGTCTTAAAATCTAGTGTAATGTGATAATATAACTCCAAAATGTGGTGTATAGTGCAATTCAGTCTTTTCTTTTTTTCCTCCAACCCTGCCGCTGCCGGTGACGTGATCCATATTCCTTCCATCCCTGGAAAGGGACGGGACGTTGGCGAGCCCGACAACGGCAAGTGCCAAACGCCAGTAACGCCAAATAAACTGGCCTCCACAGGGTAAGTTTGCTTGCTTGCCAACGGAGCCTCGCCAAATTTTGGCTCGCCGATGTGCGCCCGCGCTGATTTGAAGTGTATTTAGATCAAAGCCGTTGTGTTTCCAAAGTTTGGCGAGTTTCTCTGTGCGCACGCTAGCCCGGTTCATTTTTGCGCCAGCACGCGGGCAAGGTGACGGCGAGCAAAACGAGCGCCAGGCGTGCGTCGGCACGCCAATATTTGGTGTCATGCTAATAGTTCAGATCCAAACGTACCCGATTTCAGTGCTCCGTTAAACTGGTCCCAGGAATTTCATCTCGCCGAGCCGCGGATGAGCTCTGGGGGGCTGTTTGGTTTGCTGCCCATGATAGCCTTTCCAATTTTTTGCATGCCTATAAAATTTGGCTTTGATTTGGTTCATTTTCAAACTTTGGTGTATCTTTGCAAATTTGCTAACGCCAATGCACAGTTAACTAGAAAAGCTTGGCAACGCGAGGGCGCCCAAAGAGCTCGCCCGCGTTTTGCCTTGGCTGCCAACGGAAGAGGCAATGAGGTGGCAACAGCTCATTTGTCACACGCAACCCAATACTACATGGTTAGCAAACTTCAAATGAAAATATCTCAAAAACCATCAACCCAATTTAAATTTTGTTTGCACTATTAAATTTCTTGCAATTTAATCTACGACATAAGATAGCATTTGAATATGTTTCGTCGAAAATTAAAATTAATGACACGTGAACCCTATATAACATACATAGAATTTTAATATATAATATATATTAAGTAAAGCTGCAATCAAATACTCATTTACTAATAAATTGATATTGCACGTGTTTTAGAGTTACCAAGATTTGAAAAGACGCGTAAAAATTACAAACCAAACAGACCCCTGGTTTCCGGGAGCCTGGAGCAACGACGTGATGTGCTGGACATTGCGGCGGGCGACGCGGATAATAAGATTTTTTTCCCCTGGTAACGAAGCGAGAATACCTACCTGTCCCACTAGACGGGGCAGCTGATTGGCCCGTGTCCTGGTGGGGATTCGGCCACCACCACCAAGCGCACCGTTAGTGCTCTGACCTCATCACCTGGCCAGGCACCCCAGGTTCTTCTATCTTTGACATGGAAAAAGGGCGAGGCCCAACTGGGAAAAGAACGCGAAAAGAATTAAAAAGTACGGAACAGAGAGGGAACAGATATGGATCGAAAGGTTAAAAGCTCGTTTATGTGAACAAAGATGGAGTATATCTATCTAGCCGTGCATCTGGCCCAGCCTGAGCCTGCCTTCACGTGTTCCAACTTCCAACTTGCCGGCTGTTGCAGTAGACTAGTACTAGTACAGCACAAAAAACTCCAGGGCCCAGTAGCTAGTAGTACTGACTTTTCTGCTCCGAGCTTTAGCTAATCCAAAGTTCCAAACTGCATACACAGTCCAACCATAAAATACCCAAAAAGATCAAACCCCACACATCCATCCACCATCCTTATCTCGAGAACCCATGCCCCCGTATCTTCATGCGATTCTTCTGCTGCACAACAAGCTCGTCTCATCCGCCTGGCCTCTCCCGTAAGCGAATTTTTTTTAGCATTAAAAGCCGTTAGACCTAACAGATCGACAGTTTAAATTTATTCTGACTCGGACTTGTCAATTTTGTTTGCAGAAAGATTTATTTGTCATAGGTTCAATCAACAACATTTAACTGTTGGTGATGCTGATTTTTTTCTTAACCTCTCTTTTTCGATTTCTCTAACTCATCCCATCGCCACAGGATGAGAACATCAATTTTGTTTACAGGAGAACTCATTTGTCATAGACTCAATCAGCAACATCTAACTGTTGGTGATGCTGATTTTTTTCTCACCTCTCCTTTTCAATTCCTCCAGCTCATCTCATCACCACAGGATGAGAACAGTTTCAGAAACCGGTTTGGCTTCGAAAACCATCGGCGTTGGTTTGACCAAATCACTATAGTAAACCGTAAAAACCAAGTAAATTCAAAAATCAAATTTTTAGAGAAAATCAGCCAGTTTTTTCAGTTTATCGATCGATTTTTTGGGTTTACTTTTTTTGAGTTTGAAATCAAATCGGTTCGAACGAATTTACACCGATTTTTTTAGTTTACTAACCGGTTTGATCAGTTTTCGAATTTTTATTTTTTGAATTTATAAAATCGAAAATCGGTCCATCCTCTAAACCAGATGGAACTAGTTTCATTAAAAATCTTAAAAACCAACCGATTTTAATCGGTTTTGTAATCGGAAAGATGGGCCACAGCTGCGCGCCCCGCAATATAGTACTGCCTCCGACACCAGGCCTGGCCTGAAATCTCGATCGACGTGACCATCACGCGTCGGTGAGGTGGCCGAATCATCGACTAGCTGGACACACAGCAAGCGCATGTGTTTCATGGAATATTAGTGTCACCAACAGGAAGGAGGATCATCATGGCGAGTAACCAGTCTCTGTCATTTCCTCTGTGCTCCCGCCGGAAACAATGGCGACCCGCGTCAGGCCCTGTGTAAAAGCATCTACTCCATCGATCACATGCACGCGCGCACTGACCAGCTCTCCATTTCCTTTACGGGAGGTGATGAATGCGAACGCCAGAGAAGATCCACGGCGGAAAAAGCGGGGGGCTTCATCCGATCGTCTCGTTGTCGGCAGACACCGGCCTGCATCATTAGGCGCACGATTGCTGGGCTGCAGGTTAACTAAAGACGCCGCGGGCGACGGCGAGGCCAGTGAGGTTGGCCGGAGGTGGCATCCGATCCCCTCGCGCACAGTTTCTTTCGCTCTTTTGTCCTCCCATCCATCCATGTGAAGATTGTTTTCCACACGAAGGGATCCGCCGGCAACTAGATGCGATCATGCGAACGGAGCTCGCCGTGGACCGTTCGTCCGTTCCCAACCACGGCGCCCACCGCTGTGTACGGTGTATTTCGACCGCAGACGTGCGGCATCCGCAGCCCCCGTACACAGGCAACAGCTCCCAAGCAACGCCCGGATGCCCAGCGAGAAATGCGTGGGGAACCAACAAGGCAACAACCAACGAACCTGTCAGGCTGTCACAGGACTCGGCGCGCGATCGAGAGGAGCCACGGCGCCACGCATGTTTTCCTCGTGAATCGGAGTTAAAAAGGCCCGGTTCTCCCGCGAGTCATAAACTTTTGGGGCGTCGACTCGGCCTTGTATATGGCGGGTAGCAATACAGTGGCGCAATGCCTTGATGGCAAATGCAAGTTGCACGCTGGGAGCAGTACTTGGCCTGTATGTGCACTTCCAGGAAGCTGCAGTCACCGCTCTGTTTGTTCCCGATGGGTCGATCGCTGGTGACTGGGGGAGTAGTGTCGATGGTATCGTAGTGGGCTCCGTGGTCCAGCATTTTGCCAGCCAGCCCTGAAGCAGAGATAACGCCCGCACGGCCTTGAACGATGTTCCACGGCATCTGCAGCTGGAGGAACTGGTAAACTGATGAAACAAAGGTCGTCACTCATCGACGAGGGCATCACAGTACAAGGCTACAATTACTACAGGAGTACCGCGCTGTTGGGACGAAATGGACTTTTACTATTCTAGCTAGGCTTCGTCTCCACGGACGACCACCGCGCTGCGTTGACGGGGGCGTAGCGCGTTCGCTTGGACGGAACAGCAGCGGGTGCTAGTAGTGCTTGCGATGTGACCAGCAAGACTTGGCGACGAAAGGAGAAAAAGAAAAACCGAACGCCCGGACGTCCGGCGCCGCCCGGCCCCGCGGCTGACACAGGGCCCCCCCTGCTGTTGCACGTCGGCGCGGGGGGGGCTGGCGATCCGGGCCGTCGTGCACCGCGCCCGGACGGCGTGCACGCGCGCCCGGACGTCCGGCCGTCCGGACAAAATCCGGTCGTTCGGGTGCTGCACAGCAATGCGCGTTGATGGTGCTGCTGTAGCTGCCGTGATAGTACTGCGAAAGGGTAATCGCAAGTGGCCCAGCAGGCTACTGTAACCAGCACTGAAAAAGCGCGGCACGTAGTATGGACTTGACTCGCCCAGGCATAGGCAAAATCAGATCTGAGAAGTACGTGACGGCGTTGACGTGTGCCATGAAAGGGTCTTCTACCGGGTAGATGCATCGGCGGAGCGTCGCCGGAAAATCTTGGTGATTTACCTCCAAATTTATGGGCCGTCCTAATGTAGAATTCTCGCGAATGAAATATGGCTGTTTCCAGCTTTAGGAAATGCATTGCTTGTTCAGTACATCATCACATATTACACGTTGCGATTTAGTGGCATCTGGCAAGGCAAACGAGCTCCTCTACTCATGATCCCGACGAGTGTATTTCTTCATCTGGTAGATCTGTGGAGCGTTCGGTGTTGCTAGCTTGGGTTTGCCGATGCTGTTGCTGGAGGACGGGACCATGGCCTAGATGCTCTGCGATGCTAGGTCTTCTTTTTGCCTTTTTATCTTTCCGGTTATGCTAACTTGCGTAGGCCATCGTTGGGTCTGTAATGTTTCGGGGAGTTCACAAGGGAACAATGACCCATTGGGCTTTATCAAATGCGCATCGCTTGTGTTGCCCTTTTCTTGGGCTCCATTTAGAAGGCCCAGCGTAGACGATGCCGCAGCTAGACAAGGCACTGCAGCGAGGAACTCTGCCTAAAATGAGTGTCACTGACATTGAGATTTTTTAGCACTATATCTAATTTTGAGCTGTTACTCTCGCCTAAATGATAGTAAATGCTCCATATTTGACTTTGCCATGTAGTTAAAATCTACTCTCTCTATTTTTTAATTGATGTGACCTTTCGTCTTATTCAAAAAATTAGTTCAAATGTGATTCAAATAACTCTCATGATAAATAAAATTATAACAAAATATATGATATTTATTAAAAAAAAATTAAATAAAATAAATGATCAAAGTTAAAATTAGAAGTCAACAGCGACAATAATTAAAAAGAGATGGAGTATACTTCAATGTGCTACAGAAGTTGATCCAACTGAACCAAGTCCAGTAAGCCAGAAGTGAAACGTATCGGACCAGCTACAGTTATAGCCAAAACAAAAGGAGGCTGCAACAATATTTGGAAAAGAAAATGTTCATCAGGCTAACGAACAGCGGGTGTTTCAGACCTATGCTGGGTGCTTCAGAAGTGATGTGCGAGACCAGGACAGGAACGAAAGGCTTCAGAATTTTAGCACCCTCTAATATGACAAATCAATCAGAGGCCAATGTTTTTAGCTGCATCTAACTGCTGGAATGATAGGTATACTAATAACTTCATTAGCTTAACCTAAAGCTGCTAAATAGAAAATGGAAAGCCTCCAGAACAGGACTACTGCACATAGTTTCTGCTAGGAAAATTTCCTGTGAAGCAGCACTGATATCGAGCACGTTAGGATTACTGGGTGCGCTAGCTATGGCCTCGAAAACTCATATGGATTGCTTGTGGTACTAAAATTTGAAACTATTCCACCAAATAAAAACCAGATATGTTAGAGATATTCTCATACAAGTTGTGCTTACTGAAACCAACATCCCCAATTTAAGTTCTGCAACAGAAGGAAGCGTCTAAGGTGATCAAAGAGCATCCGGAATCAAGTAAAAGAATCAGAGGTCACCAAACAGCTCAGGCAAAATGATGCAAAGATCATTCCACGCATTTATTCATTTGAAACAACAAAACCATAACTTATTCATATTACGGGACAGATTAAAAAAAAGCTCTATCCACTTATACCTATACTCAGAAGAGGTACAAGACCTAACACTACAAGATATGGATGGTTGTTCCATATCATGTTCATCAGCAACAGTTTCAAAGGGGCAGGAACAGAATTCCTGGCAATGATAGACAAGAAGGTGGTTTTGAGGGTTAATTAAACAAAAGCTTAGATCTTACCATTGAGATTCTTCTGAAGAGCATCCATCACAGACCCAAAATCAGCCTTCACACTGATTGGTGGATTAGCATACTGGCACAGCATGTCCTTGATGTTTTTGTCATGGTAGTCGATCTTTGATTGAGTGAACTTCAGCCCATGTGCTGTGCTAACAACCACTGTTCGGTCATTAGGCCCAATTATACGCTGATCCCGTAGCTTAAACAGAGCAGCAAGTGCAACCCCAGTATGTGGGCAAGTGAACATTCCAGTACGATCAGCAAGTGCCATTGCATCCATGAGCTCCTCCTCTGTAGCTTCTTCTACAATACCATCAGTTGCCTTCAGTGCAGCAACTGCACGGTCCACTGATACCGGATCACCAATCTGTATTGCAGATGCAAATGTTGTTTCTGCAACAATTGGTTGGAATTCAGTACATCCTGATTTGTAATACCGGTACAGTGGATTTGCATTTGCAGCCTGTGCACAGACAAGCCGTGGCACACGATCAACAAGCCCAAGCACACGGCACATCTCGAATCCTTTGTAGAACGCATAGATATTCCCAAGATTGCCCCCTGGAACAATGACCCAATCCGGCACCTGCCAATTGAATTGCTGCAATATCTCGATAGCCGCCGTATTCTGTCCCTCGAGCCGGAGTGAGTTTAGCGAATTCGCAAGGTAAATTGGCAGCTCCGCCGTCACCTCCCTGATGAGCCTCATGCAGTCATCGAAGTCCGTGTCCAACGAGAGCACCGTGTCGCCGTTGGCAATCGGCTGGATGAGCTGTTGCAGCGAGATGCGGTCGGCCGGCAGGAACACGATGGCGGGGATGCCCGCGGCGGCGCAGTACGCAGAGAGCGCGGCGGAGGTGTCTCCCGTGGACGCGCACCCGACGCAGTAAATGGGGCGTGAGAGCGGCTCGCGGCGGAGGCGGCTCACCTGGCTGACGAGCACGGTCATGCCGAGATCCTTGAACGAGCCGGTGTGGGAGATGCCGCAGTGCTTGACCCAGAGGTCGTTCATCCCGCCGAGGTGCTCGCGGCCGAATCGCTCCGCCCAGAAGAGGTTGGAGTTGCCCTCGAAGAGGGAGACGATGTGGTCGGAGTCGATCTCCGGGAGCACGAACTCCTTCTTGGACCAGACGCCGGAGCCGTAGGGCCAGGCGGTGCCGCCGACGCGGGAGTCGAAGAGGTCACGCCAGTACGAGCCCGGGTACCGCGCAAGCGCCTCCATGTCGTGCTGGACGTCGAGCAGGCCGCCGGAGCTGGAGCGGTAGACGACCTCGTCGAGCGAGTAGCGCTCGTCGGGGTCGCCGTCGGGGGTAGGGGGAAAGGGCACGTACCACGCGGAGAACCCCTGCGACGGGCCGCCTCCTCCCGGATGTTCTCCTCCGCGGGGCGGCGGTGCTTCGTGGCCGTGGTGGCGACGGCGCCGTCGGATGCAGCGCAGCTCGCGCGGTGCGGGACTCGGAGGTGGGAGCCGGAGGGGTGGCGGGTGTTGCGGCGGGCGAAGAGGAGGGACAGGGAAGAGGATGCGGAGGCGGCGGCTGTCGCCATGGTGCGTTGAGCGTCGGAGTCGGCGCGGTGAGGTGGAAGGAGGGAGGAGGGGGACGATTACGGAGTGTGACTTGGGTGACGTGGCGCAGGGTTTAGGCTTTTAGGGAGGAGAAGTCGAATCAGTCCATCGATCTGGTGGTTAAATTGGCGGCAAGTGGTTGTTGGGCCTGAGTCCTGAGAGGTGGGTTCGAACTGTCAGTGGGCCGAATTGCTCGGCCTGGTTTTTTACTTGGTCATACTGGTTCGTTGCAACTTGCCCCGAAAGCGAGAAAAAAAGGGGGGTGCTTTGGCAGCTGATGGAATGGATCCATTACAGCTTGCATGAGCTGAATGCACGTCATCCCAACGAAGGAACTGTTCGTGGATGAAGGCTCGTTCCCAATAGCGAGAAAAGCACAAATGGGCAGACTAGATGAGCAGACCGATAGCGGTCGGGTTGTTTTCACACACTTTTCAGTGAGCATCGCCATCGCGTATCCCTTTCAGAAACAAAAGGAAGAACGTGCTGCGCAAATTTGGAACTTGGAGAACAGGGAGCGAGAGGACGATCGCTGCCCAGTGATTTTTCGATGGGTAGCTCGGGTTGGAAGCCTCTCCCAGGGGCCCAGGTTCAATTGTTCATCGCCACCACAGATGATCACATCTGAGGGGATGGGAGAGATCATACCATATTTTTGACAAGCTTCTTATCCAGATTGCAAAATAATATCCCCTGATCCAACTGGAACCTGAATGCTGGTATCAGAAACCATTACTTTTTTTTTCCTGAACAATATGCTATCTGATACTGTGATATTCATTACTGAGGCTGTTCTGTAAGAACATGAGAAACATGTTTTGTGAAACAAGGCGAGAGCATGAAAACACTGTAAATGCAAGGAAGGTGTCCATTGACACAAACAAATCGAGACAACGACAAAGAAGCCTTGATTTTCTTTCCAATAAATGAGCCACATATGTCACTATTTATACAGTGTTGTGAGAAATGAGAACAACTCACAGCACTGAATTGCTTGTATAGATACTTGCATGAACACAGGGCATTTCAGTTGCCAGGAATTTCTTGCAGAAAAAATGTCCACAATGAAAGTATTTTGATGACACTGAAGAAGAGCGCATTGTGATGTCCTGGAGTTACTGGTTTGAATCTGTCTCTTTGACGCAGGAATTTATTGAAGTGGTCTGTCATCTATTTAACATTTCAGATGCTTGTGACGTGTTCACATAAGTTGCACTCTTGTTGAATCCTTCAAGGACCATTATCCGTACCGCTTCCAATCCCCTATGGAAGGCAAAATCAAGCTGCAAAGGGATAGCTTTCATTATCTTTACTGTTTTTACATGGGTTTAAAATGTTGTGCTCTATTGTGAGTAAACTAATTCAACAATGTTCTGAACAGGATCATCTCTAAGGCATTAAGTGAAAACCTCTTCTTGCTCCTTCCTAGTGAAAGGCCGAAGGACAAAATTTGCGGGATCCATTTTCCCAGGTGGCCGCCCGATACCTGCAAAATATCATATTGAACTTATTTCAGACCTGGAAACTGAAGTGAAAGAGGAGAGAAAGGTGGCTTACCAATTCTAAGGCGTGGAAAATCACGGCATTGTTTCAAATGGTTAATGATGCTCCTCATCCTGAAAAAGGTGGATAGATGCTTAGGTAAAGCAAAATGCTTGAATCATTGGGACAGTAAAGAAGGGAAGATTCCCAAGTCATTGTAGTCATCCTGCCACAGTTCACATAATCAATATATGACCTATATAAATCAATAGATTGTGTGCTCATTCTTATGAAGCAAAACAATGACAAATAGAAGTACAAAGCTTTGACCTATCCAAAGACACCACAAAAAGTACGATCAAAATATCTTAAGCAAATTTGACTATTTGAGAGTAATATCTGCCACCAAAATCATGAGACCTCTAGTATAAAGTTTGCATAACAATGCAACATTGAAAATATTGACTGTACAATTCATGGGGTTGTTCAAAACGATCAAGAAGAGAATTGGAGTACCCATTATGCCCACCATGTCCACCCTTTGGCAGTAGACGCAGTTTTGCAAAGGGTAAATCGAGATCATCGTACATCTGCGACGAGAAGAATATTGAAGTTAATAGCATATTATATTGATTTGTGATGAAATAAGCAGAAAGTTAATAAGAAATTTACCACAACGACTTGATTAAGTGGTATCTTGAAATATGAAACCAGCTGACCCACCTGTATAAGTCAGTGTGTTAAATAAGGTATAAGAAATGAAGAATGGCATTCAATGTGGCTTGGAATCATGATACTTACAGACTCACCACTTGCATTCATAAAAGTTTGTGGTTTTGCCAGCATGATAGGGGAATCACCAATACAACCTAAATAATAACAAGGCAGTTCTATTTGTTAAGGATGCCTAAGAAAATATGTGTCTATTTATGTTTAACATTCAGCTACATAGCATAACAAATACAGAAAGCAAGAAACCCAGTGTAGATTGTTGTGAGAATTCTTGTTAGGCATGACACATTTGGTTGCAACAGTATATGAGAAAAAAGCGAAGAAGAAAAGGTTGAGATTCAGAAAGTATAATTCAAGAAAGATAGCATCCTAAAACGAAATGGATCATATAAGAAACATGCGTAGTGTTCAATGTCACCTTTTCCAACCATTGCCTTGAACTGCATACTGCTGATAGATACACCCTCGGCTTCTGCTATGACATCAATCATCTCGAATCCAACCTGTGAACAAGGACATCAAATTCAATGAAGATTGGTACATTGGAATTTCGACAACATACAAATTAGGGAAAGACTAAAGTCATGCATAATTAACATCAGGAACAATGTTGGTGGTACGCTGTTAATATCTGAAAACCTGGTTGCTAAATTTTCCGTGGCCCATCCTCGTATTAGCATCAGGAATAATGAGCTTTCATTTTTAAGATAAAACCAGGTATAGCCTCTAAATTTGCTCCTAAGTCCAAATAATCTTATCTGTTACTGTTCTACACTACCTAACACATATGGTTAATGAATGTTTGTAATTCTCTGTCTTGGAAAGTGAACGCGCAAATTGTCCTCGAAAACTCGACGTAGTTATCATTTCAACTGCTCACTAGCAAACAGGGCAAAAGAATCAACAATTCCACCAGCGTAAAAAACCAGCTTCCAGGAGAACAGGTTCATCCAGGGGGCTTACGTTGTGGCGTGTCCCCTGGTACACCTTGCCGGGGTTCCCCAGCCCGACGAACAGCCATGGCTTCCGCGCGGCGCCGTCGCCCGCGGCCGTGGCTGACGAGGCGGCCCGGCAGGCCAAGCCGGAGAAGGAGGTGGGCATCCATCTGGGATTAGCGCGGGGGAGTGAGAGGAGTGAGGATGGAAGTTGGGAGGCCGAGGCGCCGGGGAGGAACCTCATCGCCGCCGCCGCCGCGGATACAAGATGGACACTGGCGCCCCTGGGTCCACCTTCTGGGCGAGCCAGGCCGGAATTCGTAGCCATATTGGGCTTCCTCAAGTTGGGCTGCTCGGTTGACGCCATACTGTCTGGGCCTAATCTTTTATCCAAATACAACCCAAAACCTTTGATTCGGCCTGAATTTCATCACAAAGAAAATTTTGATGTTTCTAAAAAAAAAAAAAGAAGAGAAGGTGATAAATTTGTGAAACAGATGCTTTGAGGAATTCGACTCCACCATGTGATCAGAAGCTTGCTTCATTCATGCCGCTGCCATGGTTTCGTACAGGGTTTTTGAAATCGAGTTGGCGTCGGTTTTCGGTTTGGCTAAAAATCGGTCGGCTAAGCCAGATTTAGTATAGTGCTAAATTCGGTTTTTGACTGAAAATCGGAGTCAACTCTATATCGAACCAGACAAATTTGATTAAAAACCGTGAAAACCGACTGATTTTCACCGATTTTTAAAACCTTGGTTTCGTAGAGTCCTTGGTTCATTGGCCAGGCCATGCCCATCCATCGGTCCATCAAGCCATCAATAAACGGATCAAAGAAAATAAGCTAAAAATAGTGAACGTAAGATGAGATTAAGATCGGCTCAAATTTAATAAAGATTAAAATAATTTGTAAAATGATTTTACAACCCTAGATAGAAGACTGAACAGCGAGCAACCTCCAACATATGTTCGCTTTCAAAAACAAAAAGAAAAATGTACTAGTAGTCGTGGTCGATGATCTCAGGAGCATTCATCAGTCAGCACGGCTTTTGTTCCTTTTCTTCGTTTTCCACGCATCATTAGCAAGCATGCTGTCAGATCAAAGCTAGCTCTTGATTCCTGGTAGGCTGGGTAGTCATGTACATTTTTTAATTGTTATTTGTTGATTTTTAACTTTAAATTTGATCATTTGTTTTAATATCATATATTTTTGTTATAATTTTATTTATTATTAGAGTTATTTGAATTACAACTTAAAATTTTATACATTTAAACTAATTTTTTTAATAAGACAAACGATCAAAATTAATGTTAAAAGTCAATGACAATATCAATTAAAGAACAAATAGAGTATTTGAAGAAAGGACTTTGATCGAATTTCTTTTAAGTCTCTTCCCATTGAGTTGCTTTGGTACAAGATGAAAATCCAACTTAACTGTAAATGGAGCCACTTCTGCCGTTCCCCACACGCGCGGCTGAATAGACTAAACCCGCCGGCCGCTGCCGGCCTTGACATTGTGTTTTTATTGTGACGACAGACGCATCAACCGTCCTTGTCTGGCCTAGACTACCCAAAGCAACCAAGAGTAAACGGGCCGACGATTCAGTAAGATACCACTCATCAGCTTCAATTCGATCGAGCGAGAGGCCAGAAGTCGCAGGACCTTACAGCATAGCGTGTGAAATCCTCTTGATCCTGTCAACACGCGTAACGACCAAGTCGAGCAAATGGACCGGCGTTAGTGGTTACTCCCTCCATCCACATCCACCATATGATAGGCTTTACAATTGTCGAGAAGTACAAGTATTTGAGATGTGTAAATAAAATAAAGATTAATTTGATATATACCATTATAATTTTATAAAATTTAAAATATATCATTTGAACCTACGTGTCATTTATTTGCAGATGCTTATCTGCTATTCACATATCAATGATATATTTCAAAGTTTACAAAACTGTAATAACATGTATCAAATTCGCTCATAAAATAAATAAGGTGATCGAATTGGTAGAAAATTTTTATATGATAAAAATAAGAGTTTGTAATTTTTTTAATTCCATCTTTATTTTGCATTGAAAAACTTAGGAATCTTATATTCTTAAACACAGGAAGTAATAGCTTCGAAGTGCAAATTAAAAAAAATTAAACAATATACCACCAAATTCTTTTGTATATATAGTATCAAACATAACCAACTGTTTCTTGGAATTTCTTGCTTTCAAGAAGCAGCAGCGTGTTATCATTCACCTCGAAAAGTCTCAAAGAAAGCTAAACCACGGATACCTACGCAACATGACCATATTCAGCGTTGCGCACATTATCAACAGAGGCATCAGCGCACCCATATATTGTCCCCGTCAATCGAGGCCAATTCCGTGTCCAAACTCCAAACCCGCATAAAACAGGCATACTGCACACTCAATATTTCTCTCCATCGGTCTTCTCTCAATTCTCCACCAGGACAATCACCATGGCTCTCAATTCTCCACCAGGACAATCACCATGGCGCTCTTCTACATCCTCATTGTGCTCCTGGTCGCGGTGACACCACGCGCCACGGCGCTCACCCCACCGTCATCCAATTCCACGGACCTTGCTGCGCTGCTCGCCTTCAAATCACAGCTCAAAGACCCCAATGGTGTCCTTGCCAGCAACTGGACTGCGACTGCAACCTTCTGCTCTTGGGCTGGGATCTCGTGCTCCCACCGTCGGCAGCGCGTCACAGGTATCCAGTTCAACAACGTGCCACTCCAGGGCAGCATCGCCTCGGAGCTTGGCAACCTCTCCTTCCTCTCCAGACTCACCCTCAGCAACACCGGCCTCACGGGTCCCGTGCCAAACGAGCTCGGCAGTCTGCGCCGGCTCCGAAACCTTGTCCTTTCGAACAACAGCTTATCAGGTACCATCCCCAGCACCCTCGGCAACCTCACAATGCTCGAGTTGCTTAGTCTTGATTCTAACAACTTCCTGGGGGACATTCCGTCTGAGCTGCAAAATTTGCGCAGCCTACATACATTCCAATTAGCAGTCAATGATCTGAGTGGAGCAATACCACAAGGCTTGTTCAACAACACACCGAATTTGCGTCTAATACATCTTGGGTCGAACAGTTTAACTAGAGAAATTCCCTACAGCATCGCCTCGCTGGCAAATCTGGAGAAGCTTGTCTTACAGAAAAATCTTCTCTCAGGACCCATACCACCTGCTATCTTCAATATGTCCAAGCTGCAAGCACTGGGTGTCACACGGAATAATCTCTCAGGTTCCATTCCAGGAAACGAGAGTTTTCACCTCCCAATGTTGCAGCTGTTCTATCTTGGTGGAAACCAATTCCATGGACCTATTCCTTCAGGACTCTCTACATGCCATAACCTTGAAACGCTTTTGCTTGCAATAAATAATTTCACTGGTACTGTGCCGTCATGGCTGGCAACACTACCAAACCTCACTAAAATATACTTGTCCACGAATGACCTCACTGGAAAAATACCAATTGAGCTGAGCAATCACAGTGGGCTTCTCGGGTTGGACCTTAGCGAGAACAGGCTAGAGGGGGTAATTCCAACAGAATACGGACGACTGAGGAACCTCGAGTCTCTAAGCTTTGCAAATAACAAAATAACTGGTGTCATTCCCGAATCCATAGGCAATCTAACTAGCCTCACATCAATAGACTTATTCGGAAATGGGTTAACTGGATCAGTGCCACTATCATTTAGCAAATTATTGAATCTCAATGACATATATCTCAATAGCAACCAGCTAAATGGGAAGCTCGATTTCCTAGACAAATTATCAAAATCCAGAAACCTGAATGTCATCAACATAGCAAACAATATATTCACTGGGAGGCTACCACCTTGGACTGGAAATCTCAGCACAGTGCTTCAATATTTTGTAGCAGATAATAATAGAATCACCGGTAGCATCCCAAGTACATGGGCTAACTTTACCAACCTACTAGTACTAGCTCTCAGTGGAAACAACATTCGTGGGAAGATTCCCAAACAGATCACTACTATGTACAACCTCCAAGAACTGTACCTCGTCAACTGCAGCTTGTCAGGCACCATCCCGGCAGAAATTGGTAGATTAACAAGCCTAATTCAGCTGCATCTTGACAGAAATGAACTAACCGATTCCATTCCAAACAGCATTGGTAGCCTAAGCCAGCTACAATATATGACTCTGTCCCAGAACTCATTGTCTTCAACAATACCAAAAAGTGTGTGGCTTCTGCAGAAACTTCTTGAGCTCGATCTGTCACGGAACTCTCTGAGTGGTTCCATACCCATTGATGTTGGAAAGCTGACAGCAATGGCCAAGATGGATTTATCAGGAAACCAGCTATCAGGTGACATCCCAATTTCCTTTGGTCAACTTATCATGATCATCTATCTGAATCTCTCCAGCAATTTATTTGAAGGATCAATACCAGATTCACTTGGGAAGTTACTCAGTGTTGAGGAGTTGGACCTCTCCTCTAATGTCCTTTCCGGTTCCATTCCAAAGTCCCTGGCCAATCTAACTTACGTAGCCAGCTTGAACCTTTCATTTAATAGACTAGATGGACAGATACCGGAAGGCGGTATTTTCTCAAACATCACCCTCAAATCATTGATGGGAAACAAAGCACTCTGTGGCCTTCCTCGCCTAGCAATAGCACCATGCCAAAATAATACTAATCACTCAAAGTCAAAACAACTATTGCTAAAAGTCCTATTGCCCGCAGCCATTGCAATTTTTATTTCAGCATCTTGCTTGTACTTGTTGGTAAGAAGAAAGATAAACAAGAAAGAAAATTTGCCACCACCCTTGGACACAGCCTTGCGGAGCTACCAGTTAATCTCACACCAAGAACTTGTCCGTGCAACCAGCAACTTCAGTGATGAAAACCTGATAGGGACTGGAAGCTTTGGTAAAGTCTTCAAAGGTCAGCTTGATGATGAATCAGTTGTTGCAATAAAGGTACTCAATATGGGACAGCAATCAGCCTCCAAGAGCTTTGACGCAGAATGCCGTGCACTGCGAATGGCACGGCACCGGAACTTAGTGAAGATTATAAGTACTTGCTCCAACCTTGACTTCAAAGCACAAATTCTTGAGTACATGCCAAATGGTAGTTTGCATGATTGGTTGTACTCAAACGATGGTCGACAACTCAGTTTCTTCCAAAGGGTTAACATCATGCTGGATGTTGCAATGGCAATGGAGTATCTACACCATCAGCACTTTGAAGCTGTCCTGCATTGCGATTTAAAGCCAACTAATATCTTGCTTGATGAAAATATGACTGCTCATGTCTCTGATTTCGGGATTTCCAAGTTGCTAGTTGGAAACGACCACTCCATAGAGTTAACAAGCATGCTGGGCACTGTAGGATACTTGGCTCCAGGTATTTTTCCATCCAATGAGTGATGCATAAATTGGATTCTTGTTTTAATATATTGTAAGCTTACCAGTTTTGTTTTGACATGCAATGAAACAGAGTTTGGATCATCAGGAAAAGCATCAAGGAGGAGTGACATCTACAGCTATGGGATTGTTCTCCTTGAAGTCTTCACAAGGAAAAAACCGACTGATCCAATGTTTGACGGTGAGTTGAGCTTGAGGCAATGGGTCAGTCAAGCTTTCCCAAATGCACTCTCGAATGTAGTTGACTGTAGCCTACGACAGAACAAAAGGAATTATGATATTGAAGGTGCAAGTAAGCTTCTTGAGGAATCCTCCACCATGGGATCCTACATGGTGTCCATCATTGATTTGGCCTTGCTTTGCTCAAGAATTGCACCTGATGAAAGGATCTCAATGAGTGAGGTGGTTGTTAAGTTAAACAGCATCAAGTCAAACTACAGTCCCCAGATTCAGAAGTAAGGGAGCTCACCGAGTGTGACTTCTATTCATCTCTTGGCACCTGACATTCACAACTCTTTACTGTGCACTGGCAATAATTAGGAAATCAGAGGCTCAGAGCAGCACCAACTGTAAGAAATAATAACAACTGTTAATCACTGGCACATGTCAGCAAGAAATAATTTGTTACATCAGAAGGACTAGTTGGAACTTGGAAGCACTAGACTTGAAGATCCTCACACTACGAATGTAAAGAATCCTCGGATAAGATTGAAATTGAGAATGAGACATATGTACACCTTCTATTATTTCCACTGCAGATTGATGAGGGAAGAGAGGCAGTGGTTGTGGTCTGTGTGTGTGCTTTGCAATTCTTGATTTCATAGTGTAATTAAGTATTCAGAAGATTTGCCTCTGTAATCCTCCAGAGAGAACAAAAATGTTTGCATATATTTGTGTGGACTAATAAAATCACCATATTTCCAATATCAGGTTTCTGCAGAAAAGGCAAGGACCTGATCAGCTGAAAGGGTGTTGCTGTCTGAGACATACTCTGGTTTTAAGCAATCGCAAAAAAATTAGAAGTACAAAATGCTATCGCTCACACGCTTAACAGGGAGGGCAGGAAGCAAATATGCTAGATGCAGTAAATCGAATGAGGCTTGAACTACGGATCTGGAAAACCAACCCGGAACGTGGGCAAGTCGCCGTGATCCACCCGGGCCGACGATTGAGGCGAAAGCATCGCGATCTGCGCGCCACTCGTAGCACCAAAACTGAACCGTAGCGCTCTACAGCTCCACTGCATTGCAACCCTACACGCTGGGGCATGCAAGTTGTACAGCGAAGAGGAACGAGAGACTCATGAAGGCCCAACGGCGCGGCTGCTCGCCTTGCGGTCGCGTGATCCCGTCGCATCGCTGGCTTGCCGACTTTTCCTCCGGCGACGCGGCTGAACTTCAGCGAAGCCGAAAAGTGATGGGCTACCTCATTGGGCCAAGTGGCCAGATTGACAAAGGTAGAGTGAAGAACGCGGCCCACGCCACCAATCTCGGTTGACGGCATCGGGAAGGGGTCCTCGAAAGTGCTGGGAATTGAGATTTGTTTCTAACTGTTTTATTATCAAAAATAAGGGTCAGATTTATCACTGCAGCATTTATGAACAAAAACGCATGAATAATATTTTGCCAGTGACGAGTAAACAGCGCTATAGTATTAAATAGAATTAAATTGGGGTCCCAATTTAATTGTATCTTACCAGTTAGGAATAAAAAAATCTTAATGAAAAATTATATATATATATAAAAAAAAGCCTAGGGAGTGCTATCACATCTCTTCATACAAAATCTGAACTTCAAATTAAAAAGTTAGAAAAATCAATTATCATAAGAAATGCTAGAAAATTACCAAGGCAGCAACAAAAAAGGAAATAGCTGGGTATATATTATTTCAAGAACAAGCAATTACAGATTTCATAACAAAGCTACATCACGATCTTTAGCGTTTTATCTAGCATAAGCATGACATTACAGGGCTATGATATTATTTGTTTCTGAGGTGCTCACAGCTACACGAAGTACCCAGCCCTTCGCTCCATGATTCAGCAGCCCAGTCCATGAACGGCAGCGCAATCAACCGCATTGTCCAGAACCAGATGCTTAGCGTTCCACAGATGAGCGTCTTCAATGTGAACATTCAAGCCGCAGCCGAGCACCGGGCATTGATTTAGCAACATTGCATTATCTCAGCCATATCAACAAGAATTGCAATTGGAGTCAAGTGGGCCAAAATATTAGGGTCTGCATCATCATATGATATAAACTTCAGTGAGCATTGATGAAATACAGCTCCATACTTTGCAATGTTGTTTTTAACTGACAAGACAAGATAATGCCATGCACCTCAACCATTGCCGCCCGATGTGGAAGTCATGAGCATTTCATCTTCATACTGAGATAATAAATAGCAGTGCCCATAACTTCAAGAACAGTTTGACAAGCGCAGTCTCAAATCAACAATACTGCAACTTAGAAAAGATGGGAGAATTTCTTAGAATGAAACAAATGAACTTACCCTGTCTTTGTTCAAATGGCATCCAAAGTTGCAAAATCATTATCAAAATACCAGCGATGTCTCCACCTAATACCAAAGAAAATTTATTGGTGCATAGTGAAGAAAACAATGTAAGAACAGAGTGAAACAACAAAAGTTGCATTTCAATATATTTACCACAATGCCAAACAAATTCAAGCGGTTCCATAAAGAAACATGTTGCCTGCAAGATAACATTTATCTGTTAGAATTTTTTTTTTTTTAAAAAGAAACAAATATATCCAAAAGATGTCAACAGTTCTACTTACCTTGCCCAAGGATAAGAACTGAATCCTTGGAGATAGGTACAATGTCCTGAACCTTTTCACTTGCAAATATTGCTTCAGTAGCTGCGGGAAAATAGGATGTAGAACACCTAATAAGGCAAAAATGATTGATGCTAATTCACAAATTTTGATAGGTAGATTTCTTGTTCCAATGGATTACTCAATTATTAACCTGAAAGATTGCTCACTAATACAAGAACTTAATTAAACCAAATAGGCTAATTGCATTACAGGAACCATGTACAGAGGAATAAGAATAATTCAGCAGGTTATGAAAGTAACAACATGTACAGCAGGCAACTACAAGTCACCAAAAGGATTCTTAATTAATTAATGTCTCTAAGTACAATAACTAAGTGAATGCCACAACCTGAGAGCTTCATAGTTGTTGGCTCTGTATCTCCGGCATCATCTCCATTTCTGTCAGTGGAGTCAATGCCAAATGCTGACATTATGTGCACAGAATGTCCGCCATCTGAAACCCAAAACATTTGTGTCTCTGCACAAACACCCTGAACATATTTATTAATGAAGTAAACACCAATGTGGAAACCAAAAATCCAGGAAAGATAACTCACTCGTAGAACCACTTGGAAAGACAGCACACAGTTGCACTTTCATGGGATAATCCAAATAATATGTATGGATATTTTCAGAATGTTGTTTGTTGCCCACATCTAAGTTCATTTCAGTATTTAGGAGACTAGAGACATGTAACCCTCCAGATGAATCAAGTATCAAAAACTTGTTCTTGAAAAGAGGATGGATTGAAACAGCTTGCATAGGTTTCAGCAACTCCATGCCACCTTGCAAGTGATAATCATTAACTGTCCCCGAGAAGGAGCAATAGCACCCCAAACTCTGGTTTACTCTCAAAGTTCTGAGCTTATCTGAAAATAATTCCAGACCACGGATGAGTCAGTTTTTTTAAAATTTCTGCAATACACAGTACAGGTGAAGGAAACAAAAATATGCTCTTAAAGCACTATCACAAAAACCAGTCCTGATAGACCATTCTATTGCAAGGCTACTTAATATTTGTATCATCTATAACTTCAAGGACAAATTGTGAATTCCAAAAGAAAGAAAACAAAATTGAGGGTTAAGTTTGTCGGTTTCTCTCCTTTTAGGAATACGTTAAGTGGACAAGGTTGGACCGTATAATCATTCCCACAGAAAGCATCTTTCAAAGGAGCTTCAAGAGGTTAGCAGAAACTGCAACAAAGCATGAATTCTGAATATTGTTGTGCTCCCCTTATACAATCACATTCCTCCTACTTTTTTTTTAATATAACATCAAAATTTATAAACAAAAACTTGGGCTTGTCGCCTTTCTCTTTTCACCTCAAGGACTACAAGATATATATGGAGTATATACATATAATTCCAGTTCATGGATCTGTGTTGAAGTGTTGAACTAAAGCTAGTCATCACTGAAAAAATAAAATTCATGTTTGTATTCACGAAATCTAATAAATAGGTAGGCAGCACACGTGTAAATTTACTATTAACCGTCAGGTATGCATAAACGGGATCTCCGATAAACATACAAGAGGAGTTTGATACAGCAATGCACAGCATCAATAATAAGAAGGGCGCAATAGAGGTTACCTCACATGCTCGCATTTTACTTCTTAAAAGGGATTCAACCTACATTTACTAAAGCATCTCATGGATCAATCATTCCATTCACCAAAAATAAATTCTATTGGAACCACCTAAAGTAAGCATTCTGATATAATACCAACAGAAAGAGCTCCTCCTAAGCTAAGAGCTAATGTTCCCAGCTTCCTGTTGTTTCAAATTTAAATATACAGCCATAGAACACAATAAGAGCTTAAAGGAACGTGAAATACTCACATGTGGAAGCGACATCTCCTTCACCGCCTCCCTTGTGACTACCACGTCTAACTGGAACAACTATACCGTTCACTAGTCCATTTTTCTTGTGCAATCTCTTCTTTCCTGCTGCCACAGCACCCTCCCCATTCCCCTCCTTTTCTTTCCCACCCTTCATCAAACTTCGCAGTGGGAACACTCGCACGCCACCAGCCTCTCCGAGCAGTAGCTTCCCCATGGCGAGCTCCATCGCGTACACCGGCCGCGCGGGCTCGAGCTCAACGACTGCGCATTTGTGCAGCTCCACCGTCCGCCCGTCCGCGGCCAGCCTCGGACCGAGCACCCAGATCTGACCGGCGGCCAGGGAGAGCAAAGCGACGACGTTGACCCCGCCGGCGAGGCGGACACCGAGCCCGAAAGGGAGGGCCGGGAGCGGCAGGCCTGAGGCGGAGACGTGGCGCTTGAAGGATAGCGGGACGGGCGAGAAGCGAGAGAGAGCTGGCGGGGAGCCGAGGGCGCAGGCGCGGATGTGCACCGCATGTGAGGCCGGGGACGGGTGCGCGGAGAGGAAGAGGAGGTGGGAGGAAGGCAGGAGGAGCGCGAAGCAGGAGGCGGCGGCGAGCGGGGCGGGGACGGCGGTGGGAGCGGGCAAGGAGGCGGCAGTGGCGGGGTTGGGCAGGGAGGGGAAGAGGTGAGCGGATGAGTCAGGGAAGAGAAGCGCGAGCGCGCGGGTGGGGGCAGAGGGCGGCGCGAGGAGGACGGAGGTGGGGGGCGGGTGGGTGGGTGGGAGAGGGAGCCGATATGCGGTGAGAGGAGGCGGCGCGGGCGGTAGAGGTTGAGGTGGTGGGGGGTGTGGCGG
>BCLH01002429.1:5537-42751 GCA_001602315.1 Zoysia pacifica | reverse complement strand
GTAGGTATAGCACTAGTCCATTTGACTAACTTGAAGCAACAAGCTCATTATGAAATTAGTATGAAAAGATACGAGCTATATATCAGAGGCTGCACATTACATAATTAATGATGATATTATGCATCTCTTCTGTTCTCTAGGTGCTTAGCTCAATTTTCTCATTTTTTGGCTACCGCTTTAGATAGACCTTTTTTTCTGTATCTGACTTTGTACATAACATTTCGCCTTTGATTTCATAATAAGCCATGCATTGAGATCTTCCATACTGTTTCCCATCAAAAATGATATTTGTCATCCCGTAAACATGCTACTTCAAAGATTGCTAGAAACACATGCTAAAGCAACAAAAGTAAAAGAACAAGTACCTGTTAGTGATAGGAAAGCGTCACTAGCATAGATTATTGGGTTGTCAGGCAAACTGGGGTCAGTCCTGTGATATTTTCAAAAAGATCAGTTGATGAAGCAGGCATGAGTATATTTATACATCATTTGAAACCAACAGAAATAGGACAAGACAACTAAATGTTGGATAAGATTATGCAAATAACTCACAATACAAAACTCTGTTTGATTCTACCGAGAGAGAGGTTCAAGGAAGAACTGAGTGCTGGGATGCCAAATGAGTCACATCTCTTCCCGCAGACTACTAGGCCAGTTAGTTTGCTGTAACGGTTCAGCGTAGCGAAGATGCTGTTAGCCGTATTCATTGCCTTCTCTTTCTCACTGTCACTAGCCACACGTGGTTCCTCGGCCTCCAGCCCTGCAAAAGCAAGCTAGCAAAAACACATTCACAAACTGATCCATTTATTGCTTTCTTCAACATTCATGTGAGAAAGATACACATAAAAACATTAGATTAAGTATAAAAACCAATTCGCATTCACCATGTGAGTCGATATTCTGCCATAAATACGACAGGACAAATAATTAAGGCAAAACCAGGTAAAGTTTCATAATTTTAGCCACACAAGATAGATTAAACCAACATTGAGGTCTGTGCTGAGACTTGATATCTCAACCTATGTAGATTTTTTTTTTCTTTCAAGGGAGGAAATACCAGAGTGACCATTATTACCAAACTTCGGGCAAATAACAAATCAAACAAGGGCGAGTTCTGAATAATCTGAGCACTACCAGCACTACCAAAGTACCACCTACTAATTTCTAGTGATATCTCCATCATTATTCACGAATAAGATCAGTGCAATGATAATTTCGTAGCAGAAATGGAAAACAATGAAGCAAGGCCAAGAGCAATCTTTTGTATATTGGTATACAGCACACAATTCAGATAATCAGGGAGTGGGTTAGGGGGGAAGGGGAGGGGCAATGGCATCTCAAGTTATCAGAGAGCAGCAAATGAATGAACTTATTTAGCAATAATGGTTGGTCAGTCGTTCACTGTTAGTGGCAATCATCATTTAATTAACTACTAGTAGGACGAGCATCTTAATTAAGTATTGTAATTGGCGCAGGCGGTCATACTGACCTCTCTTTTATCCACATCCACGAAGACCTCCCCAGCGGTGAGGCTGGCGCAGGGGAAATCCTCCTCAACCCTTGCCTCCTCGCGGCAGGCGGCGACCACCGCGGCTCGGTGCGTCGTTCCGCGCCTGACGGAGGCGATGGGCACCTGCACGGCGAGGAAGTGGAGCAGGCTCCCGTCCGCGGCGTGGAAGACGGGCGCGAGGTGGAGCAGCACCCAGTGCGGCGACCCGTCGCGGCGGTAGTTAAGGATGGCGACCTGGTGGGCGCGCTGCGCCCGCACGGCCTCGCGCAGCCCCGTGACAGCGGCGCGGTCGGTGGCGGCGCCCTGGAAGACGCGCGCGTTGCGGCCCAGCACGTCGCGGCGCGCGTAGCCGGTGAGCGCCGCGAGGCCGAGGGAGGCGTAGACGATGGGGTGGCCCGCGAGCGCAGGGTCCGTGAGCAGGAAGCTCCCCGGCAGCTCGTCCAGCGCCTCCAGCACCCAGGCCGAGTACCGGGACGTCAGCGACGACGCGAGCTCGTCCTCCGCCGCGCCGGAGCTGGCCGTCGCCATCGCCTGCCCGCCGCGCGCGGCCGTCCGGGCGGGGGTCCCCGGCGACGACGTACGTGCGTACGTGATCGACGGGGAGGCAGGCGGGGGGCGGAGGGAGGGAGGGAGGGAGGAAAAGATCTGCGCTCCCGTTCTATTCGGTGCGGGGCGGGTCTGTTTTTGTCGGCCTCCGATCGGAGCAGGCAGCCACAGCTCGCGAGCAGCTAGCTGTGTCCTGCTCGCGAGCTGTGTCCTGTGTGACGGTGTGACCCAACTGATCTGTGGGCGTGGCGATCCGTCCGCGCCTCTGGTTCGCCTGGACCACGCACTCGAGAGATAATAACAATTTCGAGAGATTATTGTTGAGACCAACAGCTTTGGCCACTGTTTCCAGTTACCGTCGTGCCACTGTTTCCAGTTACCGTCGTGCTGGAGCCTGGAACACGCATCGGTGATCGTTCTGGGTCGGTCCGGACTCCGGCGTGGACGTGTGGTGAAAGGGGACGTGGGAGACAGGAGCCCAGGCCCAGCACCTTTCTGCGACAAGGGCCGTGGCCCGCGGGCAACTGAGCTGCTACCGGTCGATCCGCAGTGTTGTAACCGGGCTCATACGGTGGGCTTCTTACTCCTGACAATGGAAGTGCCAAACTCGAAATAACTCAACGGAAACATAAACACAAATATTTTTCATGTTCGCAAATACGATTTGGCTATAATACTCAAGGCGGAGAAGCAGCCCGGGCGGAGCATGGAAGGAGCATGGAAGCGTGAATCCGATATCTCAAGATCACATTGATCCTGAGTAACATTAGTTGATGGTTGAGCCTGAGCAGAGACCGTGCCACTATTCAATTGAGGGATTTGTATATCTGAGACTCATTTCGGTTGTTCCACGTTTGATTGACACAGATGGAACCGCATGTTATTCACAAATTAATGGGCACAATTAAGCAAGGAGCCAACGAAATCAGTGTCAAATTGTCAATTTTTTCGTTCAATTACATACGCAAAACGGTTCGTTAACGGAGTAGTTATTAGATTGATAAAATATATCCCTTTCAACCAGTGATTGCCACTAATTCATGGCACGGGTAAACCAAGGCCCGTGCGCGGTCCTCCGTTTCTAGAACGAAGATTGTACGGTGCTAAGTGCTAGTAGCAAAGATGCGGTTAGAAATGTACCGTACGTACTCAGCGCGCCGGCCTGCCGCAGGTTTGAAGAGTCACTAGCTAGCTAGCAACGCTGTTCCAATTCGTCGGCCAGAAATGAAGATAAGCATACACACGTTACTATCGACGATTTACTTGTAGTGCAGGACAGTATACTTTCTCTATTTTTTAATTGATATCGCCGTTGCGCAGGACAGTATACTTTCTCTATTTTTTAATTGATATCACCGTTGACTTTTAAATTCAACTTTGATCATTTGTTTTATTTAAAATATTTTGATAAATTTCATATATTTTGATACAATTTGATTTATCATTTGAGTTTCGACTAGTATGACGCAAGAGTTGACTAAACCTTTTTCTGAGGATGAGATTAGGCAGCGGTCTTTGGCATAAAATCTGAGTTAGCACCGGGCGAACAGATTTGGTGTTCACTTTTTTAAGTGCTTTTGGGAGACGATTAAGGTGGAGCTTATGGAGATGTTTAGGGATTGGGAGCAAGGCAAGCTTGATCTTTCTAGACTTAAATATGGGGTGATCACACTACTTCCTAAGGTTAAAGAGGCTAACAACATTAAAAAGTACCGCCCAATTTGCTTGGTGAATGTTGACTATAAGATCTTTACTAAAACTCTTAATAACCGTGTGGCTTGGGAAGCAGGAGATATCATTAATCAGGAACAAACAGCTTTCACGAAGGGGAGAAACATTTTAGAAGGGGTTGTGATTTTACATGAATCTATTCATGAATTGAAGAGGAAGAAATTGATTTTAAGAAGGCTTATGGCAAGGTCAAGTGGGAGTTCTTTGAGGAAGTTATGACGCGTAAGGGTTTTCCTCCGCTTTGGATAGATTGGGTTATGCAATCTGTGAGGGGTGGCAGGGTGTGTATTAATGTGAATGGTGAAAGGGGGACTTCTTCCGAACCTACCAGGGGTTGAGACAAGGGGATCCCCTCTCTCCGTTTCTTTTTAACTTGGTGACGGATGCTTTAGAGACACTTTTGACACGAGCCAAAGAGCATAACCTTATTTCAGGAATTCTGCGTCACTTGATCTCGAAGGGTTTAACTCATATGCAATATGCGGATGACATGGTGCTTCGAGTGGAACCCACCTTTGAGAAAATCCGGAATCCTAAGTTTATCTTGTATTGCTTCGAGTTTTTGTCCGGACTGAAAATCAATTTCCACAAGTGTGAGGTGTTTGCGTTCGGCATGGGTGAAGAGGATGCTGATTTGTGGGCGAATATGTTAAATTGCAAGAGAGCGGATATGCCGATAACCTACTTGGGTATTCCTATATCAGATTCTGCTCTTAGTATTTCGAACTTTGGGGGACTGATTGATAAGATGAGGGGGAGACTTAACCCGTGAAAAGGGAGATTTAACTCTTCGGGTGGTCGTTTAATTCTAACTAACTCGTGTCTTAGCAGCTTACCAATTTACATGATGGGTTTTTATCATCTCAAGGGGTGGTATTCATAAGAAGATGGACTCCATTAGATCTAATTTCTTTTGATAAGGGGCTAATAGGGATAAGAAGTATCACATGTTACGATGGGAGCGGGTTACTTGTCCTAAAGAACATGGGGGTTTGGGTGTCATTGACACTAGGCCAATGAATGTTAGCGAAGTGGATTTGGAAAAAGTACATACAGAGACTGATTCCCTCTGGTGCCGTCTTCTTAGAGCTAAGTACATGTGCAGGGGGGTTTCTATAGAGCAAATATGCAAGGGAGTTCTAACTTTTGGCAAGGCCTTCATAGTGTTAAACATTTGTTCTATGCTGGGGTCTCCTTTCAGATTCACAATGGTCGCTATGTCCGTTTTTGGGAGGATATTTGGAAGGGTCAAACTCCATTCAGGATTTTGTTCCCTAACCTTTTCCGTATATGTGGTGAACCTGACATCAGAGTGGCAGATTGTTGAAGAGAAGGAACCTGGAGGGTGCCTTTTCATAGAAACTTCGGTCCTGTAGAACATGAGGAGTGGACTCTCTGTATTCGATTATTGGGAGAGGTCCAGTTAGATGAGATTGAGGATGTGCCGGTTTGGGAACTAGATTCAAGTAAAAAAGTTCACCACGCGTTCTATTTATAGATTCATGACCTTTCCTGGGGTGATTGATGGGAGGCTGGATTTCCTTTGGAGTCTTAAAGTCCCCTTGAAAGTTCGCATTTTTCTTTGGCAAATGAAATTTGATATTTTACCGGTGGGGTTCTGTCTTAAACAGAGAGGGTGGCATGGTAGTGAGCAATGTGTGTTATGTGGTCAGTTGGAAAAGACCCAACATGTGTTCTTTGATTGTTGTTTGGCTACTTTTACGTGGTGCATTATCAGAGATTGTTTTGGGTGGAATCGTTTACCTCATTCTTTGGAGGATTTTTTGGAGAACTTCTCAATACTTCAAGGTCGCTATCCAAAATCGGTTGGATTTGTGTTCTTTGCAGGCATAACTTGGGCCCTTTGGAAGTCTAGAAACAAGATGGCTATAGAGAAGAAGTTCCCATCCCCGACTGATGCGATGTTTGCTGGACTTTCCTCTTTACAGGGTTGGGAGGTGCTGTTGAAGGGGACTCCCAAGGAGCGGATGCGAGAAATTCGACAGAAGGTGCTGAAGTTTCTGCAAGATATACCAAGCTCTACGTTTGTGCCAGAGGTGGTGTTTCTGTGAAGTCCCTGGAGGCGCGGGTGTCTGTGGCTGTGGTTGTCTGGTTGATCTTATGTCGCGCACTCCGTTTCTAGAATGTAGTGTGATATACGTATCAGTCTCTGGATCAGTAGCTGATACGCACAACACAACAGAATGTATATCAAAAGCATACTTCTAAAGAAAAAACTAACTTGAGACAGAATTTTTTAGTGGCCACACCATAAAGATCTCTACGATCCTACACCGGTTGACCAACTAAAAGCAGAGCAGGCAGCGAAACACTAGGGCCCAAATCCACAAGCAGACTTGAGAAGCAGAACGAAACCAGCACAAACCTACGCGATCCTCACTGTCTAAAATCACAAATGCAGACGGGTGAGTACATAAGGTACTCAACAAGCTCCAACACTAAGCAAAGGTATAAATATAGATGCACATTAGTTGTAGCAAAGATGAGGCAGCAATGTCCATGTTGTCAAAAAGTTAGTTTTATGCAAGGTTCACTACAGAAGATTTTCAAAAGAGAGTGAAAGCATTTATTATCCATAATTTAATAAGTTGGACATAAGGGAGTATAAACCGTTCCCGTCAGTTCCTAAGCTTTAACTAGAAGGGCCTCCACTATTCCCTCCAGACACTTTCCAAAACACAGGTAGCTACACCCACTCACACATCAAGACAGTATAGAAAATCTAATCGTAAGACGCCCGAACAGTAGCATGTCAATACCGTGAAAATGGCCTATCCGAAAAGATTTTTAACTCTGCAGAGGTTGTACACTGTACCCACAGGTTATGCTTCTCTTGATCTTTAGAGTTGCATAACGCCTATCCCACATCTACGCAGTTTTTCACAGATTCTACCCAAAGTGCAAACAGGGGCCATCCCTCGGAGTTTTCCAGGCCGTTGATGACGCGTCGGTACATTTTCAGAGCCAGGTCGTGAATATCCACCACATTCACGCCTTTTTCTGGTCCCCTCCAATCCCGGGTATTACCAAACCAAGGGCTATATCCGCAGCCTTACGCTCCTGTGACGCGGGCTATTACCGTCAAAGGCCAGCCAGCGAGTCATCTCACGCCCTTCTCCTGTTCCTTTGTGTTTTCACTGCCGACCCCCAGTGGTTCGATGTAGAAAAAATACGTAGAGGGAATAAGTCCTGTCTAAAATGTACAGGTTCTGTGGTTGCACGGGAATTACCAAGTCAAAGGCTAACAAACCGGTCCTTATATGGCAGGGGTGACGGTCTCGTCCACGGCAGGTGGACCACAGTGAAACCTACACACTTATCACCATCACCTCAGGTGAGCCCCACCCTACGGCTAGAAACATCCTCTCTTCACCTAGCACCAGTTGTTCTAATCTCACCCCCTTTTATTTGTACTCACACCACCAAACTCTTTCAACTCATTTTGTAAATTAATGGTATATGGTGCGGTGGTGCGGAGCACCGTAAATGGGTCCTAAGCAGATCTAATACAAGGTAATATCTGTTCCGTAAAACTATCTAGGAACGGAATTTTTATGGCTATCAAGGACACTTCGTCAATGGTTTTCAAGGAAGGTATTCATATCTATACAACAAGTTACTGACATAAATATAAATACCTAAGAACAAGTAGGATTATGACTAACACAATGTTTCAAACCAAAATATCATGCATAGCAGAATAAATAGGCATTATAGGAGCATTAGTAAATTATAGGTTCCAATATGAGGTTAGAGCTTGCCTGCAAACTCTTTAATCTTCAAGCTTGAGGTTGGATGCTTCTTCTTTAAGATTTCAATCTTCAATCTCTGGCTTCGCGCCCAATCTACGAGCTTCTCTTCATACGTAGACCTTCTGGTTCCGCTTGAGGCTTGACTCTTCCTTACACTCAACGTTATCTACGCGAAAGAAAAGCCTAATAAAACTACTGCGAAAGAAACAAAACTCAAGAAGAAGCGATAAAATCCAAAGAACTTCAACTAAGAATCAGATAACACCGCGAGAAAAACTTAAGGCAAATCATGTATGTTGCGGTGCCTATTCACTTAGAGTGAGGTTCAGTGAAGGGTTAATATGCATTCTCGCTAGTACGAGCGGGAACACGGTGTGTAGCTTATGTCATTTTGTGCATACCTTAATTTAGAGCTATTAACTAAATAATCATATCGTTTGTGCTAATAGACGGCACGTGCACTAGTGTATGCCAATATTGCACGGGCTTTCTAGTGAATATTTCTTGATTCTACTGTACAGTTGAACTCCTACACTAAATAAATGGCATTAACTGTGATGTGGTGATGGGCATATTGCTACTGTTAGTTATTTAGTTTATACCTATATAAACCTACTACTTTAGGTGCTTAATGGTTAATTACCTAACTTATTTTATATAATATAATTAAATTACTAAAACTAACAAGTGACACAAGCGCTAAAAAGTGCCCTTACATGGGTGACTGCATGGCAGGTTGCTTATGGGCTGTTAACTAAAGTGTTTACTTACTTCCTAGTATTTAGTTATTAGTGTTTAACTATTAATTCTATAATTCTAATTTTAAGTTAGGTTATTTAGTGCTAACATGGATGCGCATACTAATGTGTGCTAAATAATGGGGTTATGCTATGCTGTGGCGTGTACACTTGCTTATTATGAACCTATGCTTAGAAACGCATCATAACTAAAGACTCGCACTAACAAAGTTAAAACCAAAAGAAAGAACAACGATTAAACTCAACGAAGGACTTACTATTAAAACAAACCAGCAAGATCGGATGTTGGCTGAGGTTTGGATGATCGATGTGGTGGAGCTCGAGACAACGGTTCCAACGGTGTCAAACTCACTGAAAACAGAGTTGAGGGGTGGCGGTGGTGAGACGAACAAGGTGTTCACGATGGAAAACAAGAAATCTCCCCCGTGGACACGCTACCCGGCATGTGTCCACAGCTGTCGGGTGTGTGTGTGCAGGTGTGAAACATGGGACGAACTTCGTGGTGATGCTGTCAGCTGGTCTGTGACCGAAAACTGGCAAAGGCTGCATGAACACATGGCTCGGCCTGTGTCCACGGCCTCTAGACACCTGCGTGCCCAGAATCGAGAAAAAATCATGTGGACATGTGGTTCGGCCTGTGTTCACGGCCTCTGGACACACGGGTGTCCAGAATCGGGGATTTCTCTGTGGACACAGAGTTCTGTGACGTGTTCGTGGACACGTGAACATGTGAGCTGTGATCGTGTCTGTGGACACGTGGACTGTGACCGTGTCCGTGGACACGTGGAATGTGACGTGTCCGTGGATACGTGAAAGTGAAAGTTCGAGGTTTTGTGGAAGTTCGGGAATTCATGGATACGGGAGAATGAAAGTTCAGGGTTTTGTGGAAGTTCGGGGATTCGTGGACACGTGAGAGTGAAAGTTCGGAGTTTCCGTGGACACGGGAAAGTTCGGGGTTTCCGTGAACACGAGAAAGTTCGGGGTTTTCGTGTACACGAGAAAGTTCGGGGTTTCCGTGGACACGGGAAAGTTTGGGGTTTTCGTGGACACGAGAAAGTTCGGGGTTTTCGTGGACACAAAAAAGTTCGGGGTTTCCGTAGACACGGGAAAGTTCAGGGTTTTCGTGGACACGGGAAAGTTCGGGATTTTTATGGACACGAAAAAGTTCGAGGTTTCCGTGGACACGAGAAAGTTCGAGGTTTTCGTGGACACGAAAAAGTTCAGGGTTTCTGTGGACACGGGAAAGTTCGGAGTTTTTGTGGACACGTGAGATCGTGACGTGTCCGTGGACACAGGAAAACTGTAACGTGTCTGTGGACACGTTGACACGGGAGAACTGTGATCGTGTCCGTGGACACGTGGACACGTGAAAACTATAACGTGTCTGTGGACACGAGAAAACTGTGACGTGTCCGTGAACACGGGAACTGTGATCGTGTCCGTGGACACGCAAGAATATCAATGCTCGTGTCTGTGTCTGTGGACACGTGGCCAATGCTGTAATTACTAGAGATGGGCAGGGGTCTTGATGTAAAAACGAATAGGACTTAATTGTTAGGAATACCAAGTCCAAGGACTTCTTCGAAAGTAAATTGGGCTCAGGTGTTTAAGTAGATGAACTCGGAGGGCTTTTCTGCAAAACAGCCTTTTACTGGATCGAGTGGCTGTTCTTCACCGAGGCCCTTGTTTCTTGTGAGCTGCGGCCACAGGCCGATCCACGGCCACGCCGTGATCCACGACGGTGGTCAGGCGGCAAGCTGGCGAAAGAGGCTGAGGCCTCGGGCAAAGCAGAGGCAGGGCGATGTGAGGAGACCAGCCATGGGGTCGGTGGAGCCGGGGAAGGACCTGGGTGAGCCAACGGCGGACAAGGGGTGGCGCCCGACACTGGTGCTCGGTCTCAGGCCGGCAGCAACGACGGGGAAGCTGGAGACCTGGTGGGGAAGACAGGGCATGGTGCAGGGATCCTTGCAGCGGGCTCAGGAGTGCCAGAAACGCGCGGAGGAGCGCCGGCCACGGAGCATAGGCGGCACGCCAGGGCGACGCACGGCGACAGCACTACTCCAGTTGATTTCCTGCCGGGCGAGCTAGGCCAAATGAGAGAGTGGACAGTGGAGGTGGTTCACAGGTGGTTTAGATGGAGAATTTCTCGCAGGCAAGCGCGAATTTCAGCGGCGCTCGGTGATCAGTGGTGGCCCGAACAGGGGAAGAGCAGGCCAATTGGGGCTCAATTCGACGCAGGGAAGGTCATGGAGATGGAGGAAAGGAGAGTGGTGGCGTGTCGGGGCGTGGAGGCACAGCAGCTTGCTGGCGACGGAGAGGAGGCGTGACGGTGTGGCGCACGATGTCAGGGCACCGGTGAGGCGGAGGCGGCTCGAGGTGGAAGGGGCGAAATCGAGGGCCGACTTCACTGCGCGCAGGCGGCGCGTGTCCACGCACGCGGCAGCGGCGAAAGGCGCCTGCGTGGCACGTGGCCAGGCGCGTGGCACTGCTCTCTCGCCGATGCGTTGGCTAAGCGGCGCGAGGAAGAAGACAACGCTGACGAGTGGGACCTGCGACTTCTTTGTATTTTTCTGATTTTTTTCGGAATTTCAGTAGCAGCCTCTGTTTTTCCTTCAAAAGGTCAACTTGCTGAGTTTCGATAAACGTGAAATTTTGCAGGGTTGAAGTACCTTTTAAGATGAACAACTTTCGGTTTAGGATTATCTTCAAATTCTGAATAGATTTTATTCTATGAAATTCGGAGGATAAATAGCTATTTGAATAGAGTAAATTAATTTGAATGAAGTAAATAAGTTTCAAGGGAATTAAGCGGGTTTGGAATTCAAGGAATTTGATAGACTCAAATTTCAAGGTTTGAGTTCAAAGGAGTTGAATGGATTTGAAATTTAAAGATATTCGGTTAGATTTAGGATTCAAGGAATGGGACTAAGAACGCAAGACAACAAACGGTAAGAAAAAAAAACAAAGGGGCTCAATTACTTGTCACACCTCAAATTTTAATATTTTAAAATCTTCAATTTAGATTAGTTTTAATTTAGTGAGGTTTTCACCTTTTGAAATAGAAAAGAAAAGAAAAGGCGGGCAGTGAAAAGAAAATGGCGGGCAGTGAAAAGAAAATAGTTAGAATAGAAGTTAGAAAAATTTTAAATTACGTATTTTTAGACTTGTCCTGAAATTCGGGATGTCACATCTTACCTCTTGGCGTGCGAGTGTCTGGAGTGGTTTGGCTGCTTTTGGTTAAGCCTGTGGTCTGGTGGTTAGATTTCTATGTGGTTTGCTGTGGTTATACTCTCGTAATGTGTTTGTTCATTTTGTGACCTTCTATAAAGGTCGAGCTTTCTCTCGTAAAAAAAAAGTTATTTGAATCACAACTTAAAATTTTACACATTCAAGCAAAATTTTTGAATTAAAAAACGGAGGGAGTACGTTTGCTCGCTCTTCACTTAGCGTGGACTTCACCACAATGCTTGGCGCCGAAGCCTTGCCAGAAGACTGATGACGATCTTTTCATTATTGACGGAGTTCATGTTCAGGCTGCATGCAGGTTGTCGTTTTAATATTGGAATAAAGCCAGGTTTCTATGTATAGCATCCGGCCTAAGGTGTGATGTATATGGAATACGTGTGGTTCAGAAAGATTTCTAGGGTTACCATATCTGAGGGTCTAGCTTCTGAGCTACATTTTCTGATTCATGATCCTGTGTCAAGTCCTGAGACTCCTGACCATATCAAATAAGCAACTTATCTTAAACTTCGCAACTGCATTATATACATATTTTCAGATTTTATAATTTACTTTCTTCTGCATCTTCTAATTAGATTATCTTAAAAATTTCGGCAGCAACACAGGCGTGTTACCATCAAGTAGAACTATACAGAGCCAACCTAAACTATTGGTCAGTGCATGACCACAACCAAATAGTCTAGGTGACGCCTGAGAACTGACGCCACCACCACAGTCAGCGGTAGTAGCCATGGCAACTCGGTCGCTAAGTCATCGGTAAACGATCGGGAAATTAAGCCCTGTCCTTTGACCAATAACCATTATTTCGTCTCTTCCTATCAAGATCCATAAGATAAATGTATGCTGCAAGGGTGCACACTCACTGGAGTAGCTTGGTTGTACTTAGTTCAGAGTGGCACTGAAGTTACCGATAGGACAATAGCTATAGTTACCCGATGGACATCTCTAGCATGTTCCGGCGGGCTCTCGGCTTGATCCCCTCCGTTGCCTCCACCGCTAAGAACGGCTTCACCCGCGTCCTCAGCTTCACCGGCTCCTTCAACGAAAGGACCAGCCTGCTGCGGGCTGTCGAGCCCGTACCGCCGGGGCTGGAGCTGGAGCTCGCTCCTCCGCCGTCGCAGTTACAAGAGGCGCCCGTACCTGTCACGACCAGTGACACGCTCGACATGGAGGCAGCGACGCCGGAGACACTCATCGGCGGAGGCAGCGGCAACGGCGGGCAGGGCGAAGAGCCGACCGCCCAGGACGCGGATGCGAAGCGCATGGCCAAGACCGTGCAGACTGTCTGCCTCTTCGCGGCGTCGGCGTCGCTCATGCTGTTCGCCAACCTCCCCAGCAAACCCAGCAAGTCCAGCGGCGTCGGCCCCAGCGCCGTGCTGTACAGCGTGGACATGGCCTTCATTTGCCTAAGCCTGTTCACCAGCCTGGGCCTCTCCATGTTCTCCATCATCGTGAAGTCGGGCAGCGACCTTGCCGTGGCCAGGGTGCAGAAGCGGACGATGGTGATGGCGGTGGCCTTCGTGCTCGTGTCGTTCACGCTGCGCACGTGCATGATGCTACCCGCGGCGTCGCTGGAGTCGGCGTGGCTCGTCTTTGTCCTTCTCGCAGGAGCCGTGGCGATGTACCTGGCGCTGACATGGAAGTTCGGCGCTGGACGGATTGCCGCGATTGCAAGCGTCTCGGGCGGCGGTGTGCCAGGGCACGGCGGCCGACAGTCGACAGAGTCTAGCGTTGTCTAGCTAGGGCTTTCATCCTTCTAAGGGCTGACGGCTTTGACCTGTTACTGGAGTATCTTTCATGATACTCCATCACATTTGAAGTTTAAAAATAGTAGTATTTGAAACTCGCTCTATCGGAGCTTCAAATACTAATATTTTTAAATAGACAGTGATTTATATGTGTATATAATGGCGAATCTAGAAAAAATATAGTAAAAATGCACAACTTCATTAGTCATAAAAATAAAACTAATTTAGCTGTTTATGAGTGCATGAAATTAAAATGTAATGGTGCATATATAGTAAAAATAGCTATTTATAAGTAAATTTTTAAATTTCGTGGGTGCATTTGCATCCACCATCATGCATGTAGCTTCGCCGGTGTGAGTATAGATTTTTTTTTTTTTAAAGAATGCATGTACATAGATTGATACATAGAAGGCACGGCCTGCGGTCGTAGTGAATGTTGATCTAGTGTTCCATGCGCTAAATATGGATCTTTTGTAATGTTTCCAGACGCTATGTATCAACCTGTTAAAAATGCAGCTGCATGTTAAAACTCTTTGCTCGCTCCAGCCTCCAAACTTTCTCCTGCCGCCTTGGCTCCCTCGCACATCTTGAAGAAAATTCTACGTAGGACTCCTGTAAATAATGAGTTTATAGTACTGCTCAAATTCTTGCTACGTACTCTTTTTGTCTTTTAATTATTGTCGCGGTTGACTTTTAACTTTACAATTGATCATTTATCTTATTTTAAAAATAAATTCAAATGTAAAAAATTATAAAGTGCAATTAAAATACTTTTAATAATAAAGTATATTATAATAAACTATATGCTATTCATCAAATTTTTTCGAATAACATAAATAATTAAAGTTGAAATTAGAAGTTAACGGTGATAACAATTAAAAAAAGGACAGAGTACCTACTCAGACCTTCTGTTTTTCACGTCATTTTCTCCGTGCGCGCCGGCCCACGCATGTTATCCTTTAACTCGGCATGGCCTGCATCATCAGTCATCACTGGGCGCAAGGCCAAGCGGCAGCTCCGCCTCCTGGCAGCGTGCCAATCTCCCTTGGGCACGGCAAGATCCTGGACCGGAGCCGGCGCTGCTGCTCGCGGTACGCAACTTGGAAAGGGAATCGGACCCTGGATACAAAAATCCAAAACTACGTACCGACTACCGACCGGCCACAGAGTGCAAACTTCAAAGTACGCTGAAAGTGAGTGCGCCACTTGTTGGACAACTCGACCCTCTCCATGACTACGACCATGGTGTCTAGAACATGTTGAGGCGGCCTGCGAAATATGTCACGTTGGCGAAGGGAGGGACGGATCAGTGGTGCCGGTGCTTGGTTTGCACCCATTATTCGTCGCCGCCTCACGCCTCACCGGCCGAGACGTCTCTTCGGGTTCGTCGGCAGCAATGGGCCACGTTCGTCAATGTCATTCGATTGCTCTGTTATCCCGTACGAACAGTCACAGTTGACCGACTTAGTCAAGCAATTGAACTGGTCCCTAGCTAGCACACGTGCTTAAATGAAAAAACATGTATAATAGAGGACCCTCACCCCACATGAAACAACGCGATCGATCGATCGATCTGGCTGTTTTTCCGCTCGCAATGATGCTTCTCTCTCTATCTCTGCCTCTCTTTATATCTCTACCTCTATCTCTATTTTGGGTGCAATGTGACTCCAAATCGAATCTTCTATAGCTCTATTGACTAGTAGTAGAATATTGTGCAAGAATTGTGGGCCCTAGTGAATCGTACCGTTTCCCAGCTGAAAAAGGACATCGCTGAATTTTGGACTGAATTGCTTGCTTCTTGCGGCAACTGATTGACTAGGAGGATCGCTACAGTTGAGAGAGGTGGAAAGAAGCGCCGTGCCGTCCGCCGGCGGCTCCTGTGGTCTTCCTCGCTTCCGATGGCCTCTGAGGCGTCGCGAGGTGGTAGGAAAGATTAGATTGGCTGCTGGCGGGGCAGATAGATCTTGGTTCCTCTAGTCTTAGGTGCTCTCGGGTAAGGTTTCTATCAGGATACTCTACTGGAGCCGTCGTTGGCAGAGGCATCACGGGCCACTGGAGATGTATGTCTACGTCGCAGTCGTCGCATACGTTGCGTGAGTGTCGAGCGCATGGGCCGGACTGGCCATGAAATGGGCTGGAAACGAGGCCAGCTACAGGTGTATAAGTAGCCGTGCTCCGTTTGCTGGAGGATTATCAAAGAATCAAATAACAATATCGTTATCCCAACTCTTATCTTCTTTCCCCTTCTCCAAGTCTCTCCTACTCCTCCAATTCCGACGATCTCGTTCCTTCCTCCGGTGAGGTTGCTAACAATCTGGTATCAGGCTTCGATCTTTGGCCTTCCGTATCGTCATCTCTTCTTCCGGCGATGGATACCCAGCACAAGCTCCTGTTCGAAGCTTTGGATAAGATGATGGCGGAGCGCCACGCCAAATTGGATGTGCACCTCGCCGTCCTCACCGCGAAGATCAGCGCCACCATCAGCCACCACAGGAAGTTATCGTCATCCTTGGCTTTCGGTCAGCTATTCTTTAAGGCTTCCTCCATCGCGGGCGACGCCATGGACTGCATCAGCAAACTTCCATTCGATGTCACACCCGAAAATTTTCATTTCGGGATGTGAACCGTTTCATCCGCCCTTTTGCATACCTCAAGCACTAAAAATTCAAGAATTTGACCATTAAGCTTCTAAATACCTCTTCCCCTTCACATTTTTCATCATATCCAGGCATTCTATATTCCCCACAACCTCTTCACGTCCTCGTCAACCCTCAACTCCCTCAACACGCAGCTAACTCGCGAGCAGACAAAGATCATCCAATTTCCGTCCACGTTCCTGGTGATCTGTCCAATGAAATTCGATGAAATTGTGCCAGAATGTGTGTGTTGAACTCCTCTATGACATATCCAAAATTCACGGTCAACGGAGATCTGTAGCTTCTAGAATCACCTTCGCAATGATTAGTACCCTCTATTTTGGATCTGTCTAGTGCGTGCATCAATAATTCTATCCTTGTTTTTCTCAATTTCGATCATTATTTCGATGAAAATCCTATACTATGTTATGTTCCAGAGAATCCCCTTCATCATCACAGAAGAATTCACTAAGATTCACTTCAGTTTTTTCAGGAACGCAATTTGTTCTTCAACTGCCGCTGCATAATCAAATCTCGATCCTACTCGTTGATTTCTTTCTCAGGTTAAATCTTGTCCAAAACATCACGTGTTTATCATGTTCCAAATAATTAGACACATTTTTATTCAAAGATTTTCTTAAATTATGTAGCCAATGGGAATGCATATGTCTTTGCAGTGCTGTTTGTGAACAGACAGACGTGTTGCTACCGTTCACCGTTTGTTATCATCTCATGCCTTGAAGTTCTTTGCTGCAGAATAATCTTTGGTGAGTTTTTTAAATCATGTTAGCACTTCATAATGACTCTCCGTTGTGGCATACGATCTTTAATTATTTGCTTGCTTATTTGTTTGGCGGTAATTGTGTAAAGAGAAGAATATAAATTGAAATCAAGAGAGCATATGAAGTGAAGCTTGAAGACTATTAAGCAATATTTTGAGGCAAGTGTCTTTATCACATTGCTCTTATTTAGGATGACATAGGAATTTAGGTAATGCATGCTAGGATTAAATTGGAATCCTATGTTGGGTTTAATAGAATATTCCTCATAATTCTTTAAAGCTGGTTCGTAGTTGGGTGTGGTGGTAGTTTATTTTATATGCTTAGTTTTGTTGTCTTAGTTGGGCTTTGGGTAAAATTTGTACTACTAAAATTGATTAATGGTATATTTGCAACTTAATCATTTTTATGTTAAATAAAATGGTAATGACTTAGTGCATAGAGAATCTGAGCAGGATGGATAGTACGGTATGATGCTTCTAATTAGAATTAATTTGATATATACTATTACAATTTTGTGAAATTTGAAATATGCCATTTGGGCTCACGTGTCATTCACTTGCAGGGTCTCATCTATTATTGACACATTAATGACATATTTTAAAGTTTGTAAAATTGTAATGGTATGTATCAAATTCACCTTTCTAATTGTTATTCGGTATTTATGATATGTGCTAGTTCCTATTCTAGATTCTAATAACCGGTTCATGAACCATGTAACCTGGCTTTACAACGCAGCCATAAAGCTTAAATGATATGCCCTAGCTGACTAATTGGTTGAGCTTAGTTTTGTGTGCATCATGTGACGATATAGTGGAGCAAGAAGGGCTTCTGCGGCGGAGGTAAAATAGACTCCATAGATGCTGTAACAGTGAAACCTTAGCAGATGTATATTGACTAAATGATATTTTGTAAAGGATTTGTAGTGATCTTCTGGCCACACATCAAAAGGAAATGTGTTACGTATCAACGTATACTAATATAAAGAAGGTTTTTAGTCTACCTGGCAATAAGGGATGAAATCTCGACTTATGATGAAAAATATGTAAACTCTCGAGAGATAAAACTGTCATGACAGCCGTGCTCACAGTCAAAAGCGACTTGAACTTTTTCACAATTAGTTATATTTTATGGTTGTTTGGTCTTGTTTTAGTTATCGAGTGAGGCCCGATGAGTTGGTAGCCAAGTGTTGGTACTCTTGTGAGCTTGGTATTCGGATGAAATTCGACGAGGTTTTTTTGTTCGTAGTTCCTAGAGTTTAAACTTAGTAAATAGGTTGTTTAGTAACAACAGTTTTTAGATAGCAGTAGTGTATTAATTCTATATAGGTTTTTTTTATAGCTCTCATATTATCTTTTTTCACGGTTTTTGAGTATTTTATGTACTCACATGTGTCGCTTTTGTTGTTTTTTTTTCTTTAAATGTTGCTCAGTAACAAAAAGATAAAAAAATTCAAGTTAACTGGTAAATTGATAATGGAGCATAAAAAGCCGCGTTGTCACTAATCAATTGTCTGTGATGTGTCAAAAATTATCTTCTTCACTTGCTGTTTAAAACTTTAGTATTTATTAATTATTTATTGATATAAAACTGATTATCATTTAATTATTTTACACGTAATGATGTAACTGATCCTTACGTAGATGTCATCGAGATCTGCAAGTTCTTCTCCGTCGCGCCCGCCAGCTACTCGACAAAATGCCTGTACGGTGTCGAGGTTGTGGTGGCTGCCCCAGCGCATCCAGGGTATAAGGCGCAGGGTCCAGACTGGGCCATTCAGCCGCAGCAGCCACAAGCGGAGACGGCGTGGTCCAGGCCGCCCGTCGCCGCACCTCCCCCACCCGACGAACCGGCTGCTTCCGAGTTCGCCCGGCGCTATTTCGTCGGCACGGCTTCGACCCGCCCTTCTACCACTTTCCACCTGCTGTGGCATCTGCGGGCGTCGATGTCAGGCCCAGGCAGCAATGTCATGGAGGCGCCCACCATTTGTTCGACGAAATGCGTGTGTGGTGCTTGCAACCATGTCACTCCCAGGTCGGAGCGCCGCCTGGTGCGGTTCAAGTACCACAACTTCTTCAAGGTCACCACCACAGATGATCCAGTCATTCGCCGCCTTGCTGGGAATGACATGGCCACTGCTTTCGCCAACAGACACCATCCTTGCTGTGCTCATGTGCGCGCCCCGCAGCAGGCAATTTTGGGACATTAGCATACAGGGTGTGGGCAACAAGTTGTTTTTCGATAAGTATGATTGCTGCCAGATTGATCTGCTTACTGCCAAAACAGCCCACGAGCCTCTTCCTAAGGTGCTGCAGTGCAAGGGTTGGAAACTTGATGTTGAGACCAGCTTGGTTGGTTGCTGTGAGATCCGTGCTGTGCATGATGCACTCAAGCTGTTCGTGGAAATGCCAACACGAGTTCTTGGAATGCGCTGGTCTGCACGGCGTCGCTGCTCGCCGAGTTCATCGACATGAGTCTCCACTCTGCGAGGCAGGAGTCTGCGATCTTCATCTTCGGCGGGGATGACGAGTTCGTGCAGGTCAGCGACTATCCGGTGGAGGTGTTCCAGATGTTCTTGCGGATGTTGAAGGACGGTGGCGTGCTGCCTGATCTGATATTGGTCTGCAGTGTGCTACTGTCTTCTTGCAGCAGTGATGGGCAGATCGAGAGTGGCCGGCAAGTCCATAACCGCGCTGTAAAGCTGGGTGTTGACAGGCACATCTCCATCAGCTTTGTGTTGGTCGTGATGGCCTACAAGTGCAGCATGGACTCGGAACCTGTTCGAGCTCATGGACGCGCACGTCATCGTCACATGGGATGATTTATTCGGTGTGTGCTTGGGGGTTAGGCAGCTGATTTAGTGTGCTTCGTGACTGGTTTGTCTGCACAGATCGTGGTGGCAACCAGCCTAATCACCATGTACGCCAAGCTGCAGCATATGGACAAAGTGAGGAGTGTTCGTGACCTCATGCCTCAGCTGGAGATACTGACTTGGAACGCTCCAATCTCAAGCTATGCAAAGAACGATAAGCGCAAGGGTGCTCTTGGGGTTTTCTCATTGATGGTGTGCTGCATGAACAAGACCACCTTTGCCGCTTCAGTTCATCTTCCATGGGATCTGCTTACGCAAGGAAAAGTGTTCAGGCAGCTTTGGACCCCGGTGGTGGCGACAATGGCGGCTTGGGGGCAAGCCGCTTTTCAAGAAGAGGGGAATGTCAGGATACTCTACTGGAGCCGTTGTTGGCAGAGGCGTCACGGGCCACGGCAGCTGTACGTCTACGTTGCAGTCGTCGCATACGTTGCGTGAGTGTCGAGCGCATGGGCCGGAGTGGCCATATAATGGGCTGGAAATGAGGCCGGCTACAGGTGTATAAGTAGCCGTGCTCTGTTTGCTGGAGGATTATCAAAGAATCAAATAACAATATCGTTATCCCAACTCTTATCTTCTTTCCTCTTCTCCAAGTCTCTCCTACTCCTCCAATTCCAGCGATCTCGCTCCTTCCTCCGGCGAGGTTGCTAACAGTTTCTTCTCCGTGTTAGCAAAGTGATGGTGGCTGTGTAGAGAAGAAATAAGTCCTTTTAGGCTTTTCCTTGCCTCGGTGCTGCTCTTGTCCGGTGCCGTCGACGAGCCTCTGAAGGTGGGGCTTCATGTGTGCAGCCCGTTTAAGAGTAGCTGGTCGGCGGCTCGTCTCTTCGATGACCTGGTCACGTTGTCAGCCTTCTTGTTCAAGGAAGGGGAGGATGCAAGTTTTTGGCAGGAAGGAGAGGGGATCAAGCTTATGCTTCCCTCGATTTCAGTGGATGGCGAGCTACGATCCAAGGTCAGGGGAGCCCGCGGCGTATCCCCGGCCAACGGACTTTCAGCGACACCTTCATCCCATCCATTAGGATGGGTGTCTTCTGTGGCTCTACTCAGGGCGCAGCATCTTGACGGTGTCAGAATGCTTATTTGATGAGGTCAATTAGCTTGATAGCCAATGATAAACAGTATTTTCTATTAATTTGGCCAAAAATCGTTGAGATCAGCTGACCCCAACAGATGCATGTAGCTTCGCCCCTGGCTCAACTCAGCCTGTGCGATGAGGATACTGCTAATCTGGGAGCGGTGCTGCCTAGTTTTGGTGGTCACCGGCATCTGCTTCGGTGACGGCGTTTTGGTTGTCTCCGGCATCGTGAATGGAGTAATGCTAACATGTACTCTGTCCAGTAAAAAAAAAAAAGAAAGTCGTTTAGAACAATATTTTAGTCAAACATTAGAAATATAAATTACAAATAAAATTAAACTTATAAAGTTTACGAATATAAAAATTATATGACTAGATTTATTTTGAAAAGTACTTTTACAAAAGTATAAATATTTTACTTTTTAATAAATATTTTTATAGAAAATAAAAATTAAAGTTAGGTTTTGAAAACCGTGTCATTATCTAAAACGATTTTCTTTGTAAAATATAGTTAAACCTAATACTACCACATTCTACCTCCCTCTCAAAATGTAAGTATTTTTATTTTTGTCAAAATCAATCTTCTTTAACTTTGACTAATATTATCTAGAAAATTAAAAAAAATTTAATATCAAAAGTTACATAATATATAAATCTTAATATAATTTGTATGTAATAAAACTTTATAAATTTATCATAATTAATGGTCAAAGTCGAAGAAGATTGACTTTTAACAAAGCGAAATACTTATATTTTAAGACAGAGGAGTAATCATTTTTCTCGGTGCATACTATAAATATTAACCATTCTTAACATATCTTTAATTATCTAAAGTACTCTCTCCGTCCTAAAATAAGTGTCTTTTTATATTTTTAAATATTTTCTTTTGACTATTCGTGTTATTCAAAAAATTTATGCAAAAGTTATTTATTTTGTTACCAAATGATTCATTATTAAAAGTATTTTAAACTTGACTTGTTTATTTTTATATTTTCGTAATTTTTTTAATAAAACGAATAGTTATTTCAAAAATAAAAAAAATCAATTATTTTGATACGGAGGGGAGTAGAAACGATTTCTGCTGGTTAATTTGGGCTGTTGATTTGCCAAACAACGCTCCCGATCTCATAGGCTCCCCGTGCCGTTCCTCGCCTCGCCGCCCCCGCCGGCCCGCCCCTCGGCCGCTCCGACTCGCAGCCCCATGGTCGCCGCCCCCTGCCCCCGGCCGCAGTCGAGTCTCACCCTCTCCTCATCGGCCGGCCATCACGGTGAGCAGAGCGTAGTAACTATGGAGCTGAAGCAGATGGAGGAAATCCAGTGGAAGCTGTTCATGCTCGGCTACCCGCGCGACTTAAGGCCCATGCGGCCCCTTCTCCGAGTGGCTCTCCTTCCGGTACGCTCCCACCCACAAGCGCTGGTGCATTTCCTCTTGACACCCCCCCCCCCCCCGGGTTTGGGAGTCGCAATCTATCTGGTATATTGTCCCACGATTTCTGAATTGGGGTTCGTAACTAAGCTTTCCCTTGTTTGATTTGTTCTACAGAGTCTCATAGGTGACAGATGCAGCAGAATTGGCAGGGGAATAGTCTTGACCCCGATGAGGAGAACCAGTAGCGAAGCCAGGAAAAGAAAAAACCATCGGGGTCAGCTCCTCTATATCACTTGGTTATTACTTAATCCAATGCAAATTTACTTTCGCTGGGGTCAGCTGATCCCAAAAAAGGGGGCCTAACTCCGCCCCTGAGGAGAACAACAGGATACAATGTAAGGCTTTTTTGTTTGTTCTGAGGGCTGAAATTATTCTGATGACAGCTAGACTAATTGTGAATGGAGCATAGGGTGTTGTAAATATCCCAATATTCGAATTGATTGTGGCAACCCCTGACCATTCTTGCTTGCGTCTTGATTTGATCCTTTAGTCTACTACAGAGATAAAAGCGTAGCTTGGTATGTTCATGAAGATCACTGTTATCTGATAGCCTTCTCGACAAAGAACTTGAAAGTGATGTATTATGCTTTTCTTCATATTGGTTTCTTACTCTGTAGTTCTAGCTTTCTAGATGCATGATGACCTATTAGCTGCTGCAAATTTGAGACATTCCGCTCCACAACTTGATACAATCGGCTTTCATTTTCCTATGCTTCTAGCCAGCAATACCAAATGTACGGTTTTCAATCAGATATTTTTGTTTTGTGTGGTTGGGCATAGGAATTCGAAATGCGCCTCCTTTCCTTTTTTTAATTTGTGGTTCAATAAAATAATAGAAGCAACTATCTAAAACTAAGCAAGCTGAATATAATTTATCATGCTTTCTTATTCTATAGAGGATACAGTGTACTAAACTAGGCCTTTTACTATGCATTTCCTGATTCTAAACGTGATACAAATACAATAAGATGTATCACTGGAAAAAGACACAAACATAATATGTATTTTTTTCATGAACTCTATATATATCAATCATTTTAGGTCCACTGGACATTCGTTTTGTCTGCAATTTATTTTAAAAAATGTTTGGCTCATAAAAATTTTTATTCGCGCAATATAGACCAGTTCATCCATTGAACAATTGTTTTTGGTGCAGCATGTGTACTTATTCTCAGTCACTTTAAATTTGCAGTTCAAATTGAGTCCACTTTAAATTTGGAACTTGATCTTAACATAAAGACGTAAAGCAAGACGGACAACCCACCAGAAAGGAAGTAATCAGGCATGGCAACACCATGCATACTCCTTGCCCTCCATGTGCACCTGTGCTGCCCTCATCTAGAACGATGCAGTGAATCACCGCAACCTCTACTACTGTATTAAGTTGTAATTAGAGCAAGAAATGAATTGATTCTTCTTTGGCTCTTGCACCTGATCAATATGAATATATTTAATTGTCTTTGCTTTAGGAGACGCTTGTTACTTTCCATGTTTATACTGTGATAAGCCCATTTCAATTTAATTTCTATTCTGAATGCATGTTTACAGGCGAGAATTTTTCTCAGTGATGGAGCATATTGATTTTGATGAGTCGCCTAATCTAATTTGACAGAAGATCTGAATGGTGTGAACGTTCGTATGGTAGATTAATGCAGTATTTTCAATCTTCTGTTTACCAAAATCGCTTTGTGAGCAAATTGCTCTCTGTTTACTGGATTTGTCTTGACCATCAGATAGCCCTCTTTAATAATGCAATTTTGGAACCAGCAATTCTTCCACTGACATCAAGAACTGTAATGATATCACTTTCAGGTTCTTCAGTGAATTCAGGATATGTTGTTATCTCCTGTTCATAGAACTGATGCGGATGAAGGACCGAGCAAAAGGAGAAGATTTACAGGGTGGATATATACTAATAGCAGGGTGTATTATTAGTTACCAGTGAAGATTTTACTGTCCTTTTGAAAAATATTGACGGGCAGATGTGCTATGCAAGAAAAATTCAAGCATGTATTTAGTTGGGTATCCAATGCGACACCATCTTTGCTGTCTTCATGTCTCGCAACCATATTTTCATAGTGTACACACATGTTATATATACTACACTACACGAGCATGGTGCAAAAAGAAACGGTTCTTTGATTCTTTGAAGATTGTTGTCCTATATTTGTTAGATATAATTGCTTGAGTGACTCTGTTTTGAAGGTTAATAGCTAATTTAACCTTATTTTTTCAACTTTGCTTATTTGACATGGATGGCCAATTTGACTCAAAACTTCGCTTATTTGATCTTTCTTTTTTAGCAAATGAAGGTCAAATTAGCTATTTGGAGTATAGAAGCGGGGTCAAATAAGCAAAGTTGAAAAAACATGGTCAAATTGGCCATTAGCCTTTAAAAGAGGCCAGGAAAGCAAATGCTCCTATTTGTTACGAGTCATCTAAGTAAAAAAAAATATGTTTTTAAAAGTTAGCCATGATAATAATTTATGAACGGAGAGAGTACAATGTTTTATCATTTTGGACCTGTGCATAGAAAATAAGTACAAATGTATTTTTTTAATTTATTGCATCATTTAGGTATACCACGTACATATTCTCCTCGGTTTCATAATTTTGTGTTTTAGACATGACTTGGGTCAAACTATGGGAATATAAATTACAAATAACTTCTAAATTGTTAAGTTTCAAAATGATGAATATTATATGATTGGATTTGTCTTAAAAGCGCTTTCATAAAAATAAATATACTCCTATGTCACTTTGAATAAAACTTTTATAAAATTAGAAGTTAAAGTTGTATTTTAAAGACTGACATTATCTAAAATGATACTCACTCTGTCCCACTATAAATGACATTTTTTGAAATCAATCTTTGACTATTCGTTTTATTAAAAAAAAATTTAAAAATATTATTTATTTAATTATAAAATAACTTATTATAAAAAGTTTTTTAAGCTTGATTTATTTATTTTTGTATTTTGTAAATTTTTTGAATAAAATTAATAGTTAAATATTGATTTTAAAAAATTAAAATATTACTTATAGTGAGATGAAGCGAGTAAAAATTATTGAATACTATGCCGTAGACTTTTGGGCGACACATAGGACTCATAGGACTAAGAGATTTGCCGTCAAGGACTTCGCTTTCGAAGCATTTAAAAACCTGCGTGCCTATGTGAGCTTTCTAGAAGATTGCGGGTCCGATTCTAATGAGATCCGATCCTTTGCAGTTTGTCCGGTCTGAACCTGATGCCCAATAGATCCTGGAGGTTAAACAATGCTCGCCTATCTATCTTGGGGCACAAGCACGGACGACCATAGTCCACGGCACCACGCTGCGTTACAACTTTACTATCGGTGCAATGTAGAAATAATTAAGCTTTTGGATGCTAGCTGGCCGCGGTCATGCGGTGCATTACGGCCGCACGGAGCAAGGCCTCGGCCTCGTCGACCGAGTCACCGAGCGATCCTGTCTCCCAGCCCCAGCTAGTCGTCGTCTTCCGCACACCCCGATCGATGGAAATCGAGATGACCAAAGAGCTTGCGTAACAGCTCTTGTCTTTGTTCGGCCGGCCGGCTGGGTACCTTGCACCCTCACGTTGCCTGCTTGGACACCTGTGGTTGGACACCCTCTAATGTTAACAAAATCCTTCAAAACCGTAGATCAATTTTTGTGGTTTTCAGTAAAAATATTTTATATTTAAAAAAATGAAAAATTTTAAAATATTAAAAGCTGAAACCTGTAAAACTGAGAGATAAACCAGTGAAATCAGTGAGCTTCAAACTTTGAAACTAAAAACCAATAAAACCAGTCAATAAACTGAAAAACCGACCGATTTAATATAGCACTTTGTTCAAATTTTGATTTTCGATTTAGAACAGTTTTTGTCCGATTTTCAGAGTTTTCATCGAACCGATCCCGATCAGTTTTAACGGTTCAAACGGAATTAAAAATCCTGACCTCCAGTAACTTGTGGAAGTGGCCTCCTCGATCTAGTTCCACTACTCCACCGTCTAGAATTATATCACGTATGTCACATCTCAAAAATTTCAAACTAAGAAAAAGGGGTTAGAAAGAAATTCTTTTCTTCTTATGTGAACCTAGCTTTTCTAGACTTTTAAAAATTTTCAAAAAAAATAAAACTAAACTAGAACAACATAGCAAAAAGGGAAATTTCAAAAATTTTAAATTTAATTTGTCAAGTGTTTGATTTTTCTTGTTTTCTAGCTTTGATCTTTTGGAATTTAACAGCTTGTTTTTTGAGTTTGGAAATTCCTAAAACCTTTAGCAAAATTGGGAAAATTTGAATTTCCCACGTGGGTCCAAACCTTCACTGGGCTGGTCTGCTCCTTCCCCAGCCCAGCCCACGCGCGCGCCTGCCTCTGCTCTCTCTCGGCCCGACCTCCACGCGCGCTCGCCCCTCCCCTGTATCTCTTCCTCCTCCGACACCCACCGAGCAGAACATTGGCGCCACTTGTACGGTGCCGGACCGGCCATGCAGCTCCCTCGGGCGCCGTCGGACGTCGTCGCCGTCACGCCGCCATCACGCCTCGATGGAAAACTGTTGCGTCCCTGGTTTCCACGGCTAGTTGGCCAGGTGGACACTGCACCCGGCGCCCTCCACCGGGGGCCGTCAGACTGCCTCGCCGGCTGCGACAAACCCTGTTGCACCACCCAAATTCACTCCTCACAACCTCGACGACCCGCCACGACGGCCGTTAACTCGCATCCGCCCCGCTTGCCCTGTCACGTCGCCATTGAAGCCGCCGTATTGATGCCGCGCACCGCCGGTCGGAAACGCCCCCTGTGGCACCGTGCTGTCCCTCCACGATCGCACACCAGCAGCCACTGCTTGCCACGAGGCATGCCAACTGTCCACGAACTGCCCCGACCGGGATTCGCACAATTGAGCATTAACACCGCCCGCGGCGGCGTCGGGGAAACTCACCTCATTGTCACCCAACTAAAAGGAGACAGGACCGTCGCGCGTGCGCCCCTCCCCCATGCCCCTGCTCTGCCTAGGTCTGGTCTCCCTCTCGTCCTCATTGCGTTGAATTTTGGGTTTTTGCCCTTTCTTCTCCGTCGCCGGTCACCAAGCGCTGCCGTCGATTTCACTTGAATCGACCGGCCATTGGCCCAACCAAGCCACCCAGCAGCTCCAACTCACCAAGGTGAAGCTCGCTGAGCTGGCCAAGCAGCCCGAGCACACCCCTTTCGCTCTCCCCACGAGAGCTGCCGCCTGCCGCCATGCGGCTCATGGCGCCGGCCACCGTGGCGCCGCCTTGGGCCAATTTGAGCACGTCACGAGACTCCCTGAGCCCGTGCGCAGCTCCCCGGCCGAAGAGGGACCCTCCTGCCGTGGCTTTTGTCCCCCTCACCGACACCACCACCCTCGTGCCTATGGCGCCGCCGCCGCCACTACTCCGGTTCACCACTGGCCATGGCGAGTGCCACGCCACCATCACACTTCGGCACACTTGCACACACACACACGCCTTTCTGGCTGCGCTTCGCGCACGCACGCAGGCCAGAACGGCCGGTGCGTGTCTAAAGGGCGCCCGAACACGCGTTGGGACGCGCCTAGTGCACGTCCAGCGCGCACTCGCGTCACGCCGCGGTTCTGACTCACCACTGGTCCCGGCAAGTGTCACACCACCACCTACACCCCTTTGGCCATGCGGCACACGTGCGCGCGCAAGTCGAAGCACCCATACCACGCCAGAGCGCCTCCGAAACGCGCTAGTGCGCTCCCGACGGGCCCAGAGCGCTCTCAAGCCCACACACGTGCACTCACGTCCACGTTGAGAAATCACACTTGGTCCTAGGTCTCCGGACATGGACACGGCCACGTGTCCACCTTGGGCACGGCCACGAACTCATGTCCACGGTCACGGACACGGGTACGGACCTGGTCACATGTCCACGTGTCCATGGTCACGGAAACGGGTACAGACACAATCATGTGTCCACGTGTCCAAGGTCACGGACATGGGTACGGACACGGTCACGTGTCCACGTGTCTATGGACACATCACATTTCATGTGTCCACAAATCCGTGAACTTTCACAAAACCCCGAACTTTCACTCTCACGTGTCCACCAATCCCCGAACTTTCACTCTCACGTGTCCACAAATCCCTGAACTTCCACAAAACCCCAAACTTTCACTCTCACGTGTCCACGAATCCCCGAACTTTCACTCTCACGTGTTCACGAAACCCCGATTTCGTGTCCACAACCACGAAACCACGAGCCCTACCATCCTAGCCTATCCAAACTCCATATTTTTCTTGGTGTTCCTTTCTTTTGTAGTTTTATAGCTTTTTCTTTAGTAGTCTATTGTGACTGTTGTTTGTAGCTAAAGAAGAGCTCAAGTACGAGGAGGAACCCGAAGAGCCTGAGTACAAAGAAGAACCCGAAGACGCCGCTGAAGGCAAGTCCTAACACTCCCCCCCTGAACCATTTTGAACCTATGTTTACTGCTACGCCTATAAGAGCTAAATGCTTGCCTATGATTTAAAATGTGTTAAACGTTGTGTAGTTTAGTTTCTACTTGATTCTAGGTATTTATATTTATGTCAGTAACTTGCTGTGGTTAGTATAAATACCACTTTGTTAGTCAATTGATGACACACCCTTGTTAACCGTAGGACTTTCGTTCTTTAAATACTTTTAATGAACGAAAAGTTGCCTTGATTAGAAAAATGCTTAGGACCTCAATTGCGGTGCCTCGTACCGCCACACCTTATATCACTCTTTTGCAAATGAGTTAAGACGTGTTTGGTGGTGTGAGTATCACTCTTTTGCAAATGAGTTAAGACGTGTTTGGTGGTGTGAGTAAAATAAAATGAGTCGAGTATAGTGCAACTGGTGTTAGGTGAAGAGGGTTGATTCTGGTCGTGAGGTGGGGCTCACATGAGGTGATGGTGGTCGTGAGGTGGGGCTCACATGAGGTGATGGTGATAGTTGTATAGGCTTCGGTGAAGTCCACCTACCGTGGACGAGTCCGCCACCCCTGCCATATAAAAATCGGTTCGTTAGCGCTCGACTTAGCAGTTTTCGTGCAACCACAAAACTTGTATATTTTGAGCGAGACTTATCCTCGCTATGTAGGTTTTCCACGTCGAGCCACAAGTAGGTCAAAGTGACACAAGAGACTAGGAGCAAAGCGTGAGATAACTCACTGCCCGGCTTTCGACCATATAATTGCCTGCGTTATAAGACCGTAAGCCCACGGACATAGCCCTTGGTTTGGTAATATTCGGTGTAGTAGGAGACCATGAAAAGACGTGACTGTGGTAAATCTTTACGATCTAGCTTCGAAAACATACTGTCGTGTCATCAGGGGTGAAACCCCGACAGATAGCCTCTGGATGCGTCTTGGGTAGAATCTGTGGAAACCTATATAGTAGTGGGGTAAGCGTTATGCAACTCTGTTGATTAGGAGTAGCATAACCTGTGGGTACAGTGTACAACCTCTGCAGAATGTAAAATCTTTCCGGATAGGCCGTTGTCATGGTAATAGCATGCTATTTGTTCGGGTACCCTATGATTAGTTTTCTATTATATCCTTGTCGTGTGAGTGGGTGTAGATGCTTGTGTTTTGGACATATGTTGGCTGTGCGCCGAGAGCCTGCATGGAAGCGTGTTAGTGCCCGTTTAAAATTTGGAAACTGTTGGAGAGAGTGAATGCCTTCCTCAGATTCACCCTACTAAAATATGACAAATAATGTTTTCTGTCGGATTTAAAAATGTATCCATTAGAAAGCCTTTGTAGGAAAACTTGCTTTCCACAAAAAAAATGAAACCTCAAGCCTTCCCTTATTCTGCTTCTGCGAACCCTACCTCTCCTACCATTAGGACTTGCTGAGTACTTTTGTACTCATCCCTCTCCCTGCTATTGTTTTGTTCAGAAGATGAAGACGATGAGGATGATGTCGACTACGAAGATTAGAAGTCTCATTCTTCGCTCGAGTTTGCCTGTGGTGTAGTGTTAGTCTCCTAATAGTGTGATGTATAAATAAAGTCGCTGCGCTAACTTGATGGTTGTAATATAGACTATGTTTGTCAGACCTTTTTGAAAACTTGTAGTATGTCGAACCCGTATGTGTAATAATACCGTTTTGTTTTTAATGTGCGTACCAACTATCGATCTAGAGATCGGTACTTATGGAACAAAGACACTCCTTCCTAAAAGAGGGTCTCACACGTACTTCCTTCATTTTTAAATATAAGTATTTTTAAGTTTTATCAAAATCAAAATACTTTAACTTTGTCTATTAATAATAGAGAATTAATAACATTTTATCGTATATAAATTATATTTTTGAGTTAAGCGTGAAACAAACTTTTATAATATGTAATTCTATATATTAAGAATTATTTAATTTTAGATATTATTAGTTAAATCTAAAAGAATATTTAGGTTTGGTCCACGTCAAAAAAAATTTAGCTTTGAGTAAAGGCCTGGATTTATTACAAGTTTTTTTAAAAAAAACAAAAACAAAATAAAGACAAAAAAGCTATGGAGGATCCAACCTATAATTAAATCTCCAGTGATCCACTCACAGCCCAAAATTTCTCCTTAGCTCCTCCATGAGTCCATAAAAAACGTTCGAAGGGTATGGTGTGCGCGCGCATATTGTGAGCAGCTGTGTCTGAATTGTGTTATACAAAAAGAAAAAATAATGGCGCCACCATGAAACCATTAAGGCATTTGAGACATAATTTAAAGATGCACGTAGGGGTAGACGTCAGTAGGGATGCCTGTTTTTAATTTTTTTGTCAATGGATCGATCTAAAATTCCCTCAAATAAACTAAATTTATCTCTTCTTTTTTTTAATACTACTAATAGAGCAAATAACACACAACTACCCATTGTGTGTACTTGTTCGCATCCCTAGACGTCATCTTAAGGTTTTAGGGAAACGACTCTCCGTAACATCTTGGTAATTTTGATAGCCTCCTCCTAGCCGTTTGGAGGAACTTGTGCCACATAGGTTAAAAACATCCAACTGTTTTCAATCCCGTTTCCTGCTTCTAAATTCCCGTTTCATCCGTTACCGTTTTATTCCGAAAATTCAAAAATGAAAGGGGAAATACGGAAACGGGATGCGGTCGTTTTCAGGCCTAGTGCCACACGTCTAGACGCACTGGCAGCGTTTCTTGTGTGGTACGGTACATCCCGTTCCACAATTCAACCGTGCCCATCAAGAAAACATAGATATCCCCTACACATAAAAAAATGAAGGGGAAAAATATGTGATGCCAACGAAGCGCACCAATCACTGGCCGGCGATATGCCCCCATGGCCATATCTTGCCGGCAGGCGTTTCGACGTCTACGAGTTTACTACTTATACCACTCGCCGGTATCAGCATCAGTCCACAGCTGCCGAATTGTGGTAGGTGCAACAGAGCATGAAACAGATGGACGAAATCGCGGCGGCAGTGGCGGCGCCGGCTTCGCCGTTGCCGTGGACCCTGCTGCTCCTGGGGCTTGTCACCCTGCTCGTAGCGTGGGGGGCCTACCGCGCCGCGGAGAGATTCTGGCTGCGGCCGCAGCGGCTGGACCGGGCGCTCCGGGCGCAGGGGCTCCGCGGCACGGCGTACCGGTTCCCCGTCGGCGACCTCACGGAGAGCGCCCGGCTCAACGCCGAGGTGCGGTCCAGGCCCATGCCGCCGTGCCACGACGTTGTTCCCCGCGTGTTGCCGCATCTCCTCGACACCGTCAAGGAGCACGGTATGCTTCTGTGCCCCGAAAATTATTTTTTCCCCAAATCTTGCAACGTTCATGGTGATTCGGGTACTAAACAGAAAAAAATCGGGTGAATCTAGTTAAATTTGTCAATCTTTTAAATTATATACTACTTTGTTTCTAAATTTACATCACTGTTGATTTCTATTTTGAATCAAACTTAATGTTAAAAGTTAACAACAATATCAATTTAGAAACAGAAGGCGTACTCTATTTCCAAAATAGACAGTCCAACTGAACTAAAAGAGAACTAAAGAGTTGTATCCTAGCGACATCAATATCAAAACGGAGGGAGTACTGTATTGTTCTTGATCCTATTTCTTCCAACATGAACACTGAGGTTGATGTCGTTCGCAAATTAAAGCGATGTGAATTATTGAGTGTTTTTGTGGACGAGGAAGTGCGTGAGCCCACATTCTGACAGTCATGTTTTGTGAACATGGCCAGTTAAATCCTGCTCTAGGACTCCAAATCTGTCTTGTAGGAGTCGCTACCACCAGGTTTTGTTCATTAACACAAGTTCGGACATGCAAATTTCTGATGCCTCTTAAAAATCGAAACCTTATTTTCATCTCTGATGAGAGAAACACTAACTTGAATGACAGGTAACATCTGCATCACCTGGTTCGGCCCAGTCCCAAGGGTGGTCATTGGGGAAGCAGAGTTAGTGAGAGACATCCTTTCAAACAAGTTCGGCCATTTCGGTAAATTCACGAACAAACGCCTAGCAAAGCTGCTGGCGTACGGGCTCGCGAGCATAGACGGCGAGAAATGGGCAAAGCACAGGAGGATCCTGAACCCTGCATTCCATCTAGAAAAGCTCAAGGTGCTCTTGCTTGCTTTATTAAGTCATCGTAACCTGTTAATCTCTATCCCATTTCTGTACAACCATTTTCCTTTACAAGTATGCTTACTAAGGTTATCTTCAGCTCATGATGCCGGCATTCTCTACCTGCTGCACCGAGCTGGTAGATCGCTGGGAGAGTAAGCTCGATGGTTCTGATGGTGGGTCGTACGAACTGGACATCTGGCCGGAGTTTCAGAACCTCACTGGAGACGTGATCTCCCGCACGGCGTTCGGCAGCAGTTTCATGGAAGGGCGGAGGATCTTCCAGCTCCAGGGAGAGCAGGCAGAGCGACTCATCAAGGCCTTCCAGTATATGTACATCCCAGGCTTCCTGTAAGCACTCTACCACCTAAACTCCCTGTTCTTCTGAAGGCGCATGTGCATCATGCTAATCCTTGCTACTTCTTGCAGGTTCTTCCCGACACCGAACAACCGTAGGATGAAGGAGATTAACCGAGAGATCGAGGGGATTCTAAGAGGCATGATCGAGAAGAGAGAGCGCGCAATTGAGAAGGGCGAAGCCAGCGGCAACGACATGCTTAGACAACTGCTGCAGTCCAACATGGACAGCGGGAAAGGCAGCCTGAGGATGAGCACGGAGGACGTCATCGAGGAGTGCAAGCTCTTCTACTTCGCCGGCATGGAAACCACATCGGTCCTGCTCACGTGGACCCTTGTCGTGCTGAGCATGCACCCCGAGTGGCAGGACCGCGCGAGGGAGGAGGTCCTCGGCGTGTTCGGCAGGGACAGCAAGCCCGCTTTCGACGGCCTGAGTCGGCTCAAAACGGCAAGTGTTTGCAGCACACCGACCGCACGCTCCACAAAATTTGTGAAAAATTGTACTAGAACATATTTAATTTCCCGAATACGTTCCTAATTAATTAAGTGCTACTTGGTGTTCCAGGTGACGATGATACTGTACGAGGTGCTCAGATTGTACCCGCCGGCAGTGACGCTAAACCGAAGGACGTTCAAGGAAATGCAGCTTGGAGACATCAAGTACCCGGAAGGAGTGATCCTCGAGCTGCCGATAATTCTGATTCACCACAACACTGACATTTGGGGGAAGGACGCGCACGAGTTCAGGCCGGAGAGGTTCGCGGAGGGGATCTCAAAGGCGTCCAAGGACCACCCGGCGTTCTTCCCATTCGGATGGGGGCCGAGAATCTGCATCGGTCAGAACTTTGCGCTGACTGAAGCCAAGATGGCGCTGAGCATGATCCTTCAGCGCTTCGAGTTCCAGCTTTCGCCTACATATACACATGCGCCATACACCGTCATCACGTTGCATCCTCAGCATGGCGCGCAAATTATACTCAAGAAAATATAATCGTTTTATACGACATGATTTTGTTAATCAGTGTCGAAGATGGTATCATAGTGACGTATGTAACTTGTACGATTGTTAGGTTGGCTTTGTGCATCTGAATTTTGACTTGCAAATAAAAAGGCAGTGTAATCCGCTTAATTTAATTCAGCAAGTCTCAAAGGGATACTCCAGGCTAGATGAGTATCCTTAATTTACAGTAATGCTGATGCATTAACGGTCACTGACACGTGGATTGGATATCTCGCTCCCTCCAAGCCATCAGCTATTAGCCTATCACCATGCAATTCCTCCTTGCCAATGTCAATAATAACAAATAATGTATGATGGGGGTGAAAATATGAAGTCATAAGTAATCAGTTAGGCTAAAGTTATTTTCCATTCTTTGTCAGCCGCAGATGGCACGCTACTCATGCGCCCAAATACACAATGCATAATAAGCCTGCACCGTAGTGTGGGATAGTGCTACCCGACCAACAACAGAAATCCTCGTCAACAGCAGATCACAGCAAAACCCAATGTCCGATCACATAAACCTTGTCAGCCGGATAAGCAAATCATGAAGAGAGTTGCCCGGATAACGCGATAAGCAGGATGTCATGGAAACTCATGGACGACACGAGATCGCCATGTATTCCAGGGATTCCAAAGGATTGGCAGGGAGAATGATGAACTGTATTAAGGGGAGACAATCCACAGTGGCTACTAGTTTAAGTCTAAAGGTAATACAAACAAACTAGAGCATATTTTTCCCTGCTTTCCCCCAAAGCTACAGCATCTCCTTTTATCCCCACTGTTACAGGCCAGCTGGCCGAAGCATGTAAAAGGCAAAACGGTTAACTTTGTTTTATCAGAGGAGGTAACAGCAGTCAAAGAAAGTCATCCATTCAGACGGTAACATCTATAGTTCTATTGACTTAGAGATTTGAGTCGAACTTCTACAGTTCTATTGACTATTTTTAAAATAATATTATATTACTGAAAATTGCAGATCTGAGGTCGCACCTATTTCTTAAATTTTTTTCAAAACATTCCCAAGATCTACCATTTTACATAAAAATTATGTTAATTAAAAAATTGTTCAGTTATCACATACGATATTGAGTTCCACGGCAGATCCAAATTGTATGAGAGTGAGACTAGTTGTAACACTTCGGGTGTTAACTTAAAGACTCTAATTTTTTCATGTTCGAAATTCTGAAATCCGAGCTCAAAAGAATCTTAAAACTAATTTCGAGTTAGTTCAAATTTAAGTTTGAATTTAAAAAATGTGAGCTAAAAATTTTCAACGGACTTTTTGTAAAACAAAATTCTCTCTTGAAAGCCCTTATAACAACTTGAATTTTATAGGGTTTCGTAAAATTTTTATCTGAGGTTTAAAGATCTCAAATAAGTTATTTTAACTCAAAAGCTTACCTGTATTTAAAATTCAATAGAATTTTATTTATTTTGAATTCGAAGTTGACCCCAAAATAAAAGTTGTTCCTTTATAAAATTTTTACCATCCTACCAAATTTCGAAATTTTTGGAGCTCGGAAAATACGCATTTTGAAATAAAAACAGAGAGCTGCGCACGGAATTCAGAGAAAATTTGGGAAAAAGAAAAATTCTGCGGGCCCCACCTGTCAGCCCCACTATTTCTCTTTTTTCCTCTTCTCCTACCGCGCACGGCCAGCGCGTCCTCGTCCATGGCCGGCATGTAGCCTGGCCACGACACCCCACATTGAGACATGAAGACACGAGTCCCTCCCCGTGTCCCTCCCCCGTGAGACTCCTTTGACGTACCTCTCTCTCTTGCTCTCCATCTGTCCCTCGCTCTCGCTCACTATCTCCCCCAACCGAACACACCATTCCTCCACGGAGAGCCACCGTCGAGCGCCGTTCCAGCCACCATCCTCGATGAGCGGGTGCGCTGCCTCGTCCTCCACCTCCCACCACGGTATCGCCTCCATCCCCGAGCTACGGCAACCGGAATGAAATTTTTCCCCAATTTCACGAGTTCTCGGACCACTAGCCGTTTTTCGACCAAATCCGGTGAGCTCTTGCGAGTTCCACTCGATTCCATCCAGTTTCGACCTCCCCTCTCCCCAAAACATCTACCGGGCTCCTTAATCTTCGCTTTGTGGCCAGATTTGCAGGATTTTGGAGCTCACCCTCGCCGGCGCCGTGGTGACCCCTACCCTCAACGCCGACGACTCCCTTCCGACCCTTTCCGTTGGCAACAACCTAGACGCCGGTATTCTCCTTGTCTCCCTCGAACTCTAGGAGAAAGTTGTTCGGGATTTCGTCAACAGGTCCGAGTTCTACACATCACCAAACCTGCACCGCCGCCTCCTCTCGTCGTCGGCATGTTTCCTGTGAGCTTCTCCGACCGATGACCCCCTCACCGAGTTCCTCAAGCTGCGGCGACTATTTTGGCTCCAGTCCCGTGCGCACGACCATCGAGAAAGGTGCTCCGACGAGATCGCCAACGCGCGCCGCCGCCCGGCCGCCATGGCCGGTTCGGCCAGCCGGACCCCTGGCGTCGCTATCCCGTGTGACAACGCGGCCTAATCCCTTGTGGCCGTGTTTCCAGTGCGCCCCAGTGCGGTTGCGCTTGCAGATCGCCACGTGGCGTCCAAACTCCCATAAATCCAGAAATCCAATTTCAATTGCTCAAAAATTTGTAAAAACTTGCAAAAATCATAGAAAATGCATATAGGCTCCAAAAAATTACAAATAATATACCATTGGAATCCTCTCATCATGTAAAATATTTTAAAACATTCAAAGTTGCATTTTCTACATTAGAATTAATTCTATTAATTAAATCATGCGCATTAAACATACATGCATACCATCATTTTCATGCATGAGTAAAATGTAAAAAATTTATATTTAACTTCTAATGATTATATTCTATCATCCTAGCATTAATTAGTAAGGTAAAATATTTGGCATCAACATCATTTTACTATGACAAAAATTTGTTAACCAAGAAAGGTCTTTGTTACTCAGCTCGAGCAGTCATCAACTTATATATAGGTGATTAATTAACTTTTACTTAAGAAAAGAAAAAAATAAAAATATATTTATTTTATATTAATTTATGTAGACTAAAGTCATTAAAGAAATTTTAAAATGACTTAAAATTAAGTAATAATTATCTTTTATAAGCATTTAAATAATAAACATACATAAAAAAG
>BCLH01002428.1:6096-50224 GCA_001602315.1 Zoysia pacifica | reverse complement strand
ATACTGCTCAATCAGTTAGGACTTATTCTGAAATGGACTATCAGTTAAGAGCACACAGGAACAAGAAGTTCTGAGTATCCACTGTTAGCACCGTCCATTTTTTCCTCTACGAAAGATCAAAATCATAAAAAGACTTCACAAGTACAATTCACAAAACAAACAACTACATCTCAGACCCTGTCAAAACATACTTTTGATGGTGAAACGGCAAAAGCCGTAAGACCATTCTACCAAACTATTTTACAGCATACCTAAGTACTTAAATATCACCTGCAAAATTATACCGACGAAGTGTAATACAAAATTATCTCATGCACCTATGCTACCAAGCCAGAAGAACAAGGGAAACTGTGCAATTGCCATGAAGAGAAGAAAATAATGCTGCCGTGATGAGTGCCGTTCGCTGCTCCTCATCTCAGTGAAGAGCACCCTCTTCATTGTCCTCACCAAGAACACACCCATGCAAAAGCTCATCCATGGCATCACAGCATAATACGAGTATGCCCATATGAGCCTTGCACCAACAGAAAGGGAAAGCCCGGCAAATAAATAGCCACCATAAGCTACCAGGTCAAGTAGTGGCACCTCACCACCGCCCATCGAGTAAAGCAGACCTTTCAGGATTACAAGTTGAAAGGCCCATCCGATTAGTGCTCTTGTAAAATGCAAATTGATAGCTTCTGGGGTAAACCTGTTCAATTAATATGCACACTGTTAGGGCATTCATCTGGAACCATATCGTGACTGGAAAATGATTGTCAAAAACTCACTTTCCCATAAAACCTAATGTGAAGCCTGCAAGAATGATGAAGCTTCCAAATGCCATGAAAGGGATGTATAGATCTGGCGCATTTATGTCATAGATTGGAGGTTTATAGGACAAACGTCCACCAACAGGTTCACTTATCCGAGTCCAATGTCCCTGCAAATATTGTTTTTTTTTTTTTTTTTTGGAAATACTCATTACTCTTGGTGGACCCAGAAAAAAAAATGAAACAGATTTATATGCTGTGAATTATGAGAGAAAACTTACCCTATGAAGGAATGGAAACAGTATAACTTTCAACTTGTTCCGAACATATTGATCATTCACATGGAAGTAATACTGTGGATTGGAGAAGTATCTATTGATCTGAAAGAGCAGAACAAATAAGTTAGAGAAATTGCAAGTACTGATAATTTTGACTATCAAGGTTCACCAAAGAACTCTTACATTGCTTTGCATGAATTCTGAACTAGAATCCAAGAACTTCCCTCCATATGCTTCTAAGCCAGTTCGAATTAGACCTGAATTTGGACCATTGAATGCATTGCCAAACTGGCCAGGTTGATGATTTGGTGGGGGCATCTGCATGCCAGGATGATTCCCATAGCTATCATACATGGCTGTAATGAAGAAGCATAAGTAGTCAAAAATAATGATACTGCTAAACGAGAATGATTCGACTTATGTGGTGGTGAATGAAAGTCCAACAAAATATCATTAGCATAATGCGGCATACAATAGGGCTATTTAGGACACTGATCAGTGGCAGATGCTTTTTCTGTTTTACTCAATCGTTAGGCATATAACATCATAAACACAAAGCAACAGGACAAGATATCCGAGTACAGCGTAATATAGATGAGATGATTTATAAAGATGATTGACAAACAGCAGCCACAATCTCCCAAAATCTATACTGCAACATTAAAAATTCAGGTCAAGCTTCAGTAACAGTATCCATTCTATACTTCAATCCTTGCCATATCTGCACAACAGTTGCAGTAAAAGATGGAAACACTTTTTATGATGTAGGAAAACAGCTTTCTGGACATATTCAGCTAATTGCTCAACCTAATTGATTCTTTTTCTTCTTCTTTTCCCATAGAACACAGAATAGAAAACTAGTCTATTTCCGAAACACCCCAAGCATGGAATCGGAGTACCATATCATGTGTCTACACTAAACAAACAAGTAGGGGGAGACCCAGAAAACAGGTGATTGTTTTATAGTTTTTCCACCACCCATCTCCATTCTTCGCATTTATACCTTCTCTAATCATTTATTTCACACACATGGAACCCCAATACAAGAATAGTTTCTTCCCTCATCCAGTTGTAAATTACAATTTCTTAGCACGACAGCTTCAATAGTCGGATCGAGAACATCTCTTTCCACTTTCTAGCTTACATCCCGACACATCAATCCAAGCTGGTTAGAAAGGTAGGTCCAACCTCCAGGTTTGATCGAGAACCAAAACAAAAGAGAGAGAAAAATTGAATCTTGGGTACGTTCCGTCGAGAAAGGATAACTTACTTCGCTGAACGGAGCGAGGAGAAGCGTTGCGGCGGCGGACGGGCCGGGTGCGGATGCGGCGGAGAGATGGAGTGGTCTGTCGGCGACGCCGCGCTGGGGATTCGTTCCGGGTCGGGCACTTCCACGCGGTGGACGAAAAGAATGCTCTTTTCTTGTCTTGGTCCGTTTCTTCGACCGGAAGGAGAACCCCAAAGCAATGGCCTGTGCGAACCGGTTCTGGATTCTTGCCACGTGGACCGAGATTTCATCGGACGACTGCTTGTTATTGGCTCAGCGTATCTCCGCGCACGGCTCAAACTCAGGCGTCAGCCCACGGCTCGGCTCACTCGTACTGCCTGCGTCTTCTTTATCATCTACTCCTAACACCAATGATTTCTACGTATTTCATTAATTTTAAAAATCTAATATTTATACTTTTAAATTTATTATAATAAATATTTTTATAATATATATTTTATATATATTAAAACTAATTTATATTTATAAAAATTATTTATCAAAGATATATTTAATTAAATTAAGATAAATATTTATTATGAGATGGAGAGAATAGCTCGCTTCCGTGGTCTTCCACTGATCGATCATCATGGCTTGCCTAATAATGATTATGAAGAACGGCTGCACCGTATTGACTCCCCTATTATTCTGTTCCTCTCCAATTTGCATATGGAAACACAAAATCTAAGTACTGACCTAAAATAGTTGAAATTAAAGGACAGGGTTAAAGGTTCATGCCTTGATACTTGCCTTCAGAGTCAATGTCATTTTAGGTTTGCTCGTCATGCTGGGCAATAGTAGCATTGCCTTCCTGGCTCTCCATCGAGTTGTGCTCATCAGACCGAACATTTCCATCACTCTGATTGGACACATGCGTGCTGTCATCAGGCTAGCCCGTGCAGCACCTAAAACAATTATAGCTACTAAGAGTGCAGTCTTTTTTAAACCAAAGGTCATTGAAAAATTAAGGAACATTTTTGTCACAAAAAGTGTCACTCGGCTTGGCCGGGGTGCTGGACAGGGGACGATCTGTGACGAACCGACTGATATCGTCATAGAATATGCATATTTATGATGTTTCGAAGAAACATCACAGCGTATTCATCATGGATCAACATATTTCTTCTTGTTGTCAGAGACCAGACAGTCTGATATTTATAAAGATGAAGTTCAAAAAAAAGTGTCTCCATAAATAAAAAGAAAAGTTCATCGAACAGTTCGGTGAAAGTAATAGACAGTTCGGTGATATATGGAGCAGATTCGAGAGAGGTTGTTTCCACATTTTGTTGAGACTTAGAGTCACTAGGTACACTAAAAAGTCTGGTGAAAAGAGTCATCGGATAGTTCGGTGACTGATAAAAATAATCAGTTTTATCACATCACCCTTCGACAGATGTTTCTAAGTTGGTAGCCTATATAAATCGTAGAGGGAGATATTGTGCGGTGTGCCTGAGGTCTGACAAGGTTGAAGAAACTTGTGTAAGGCCAAGGTACATCAAAGAAAGAGCACCTTACAAGATTAGAGATATTAAAAGCTAAGTAAGAGAGTAACAAAGAGCACTCATTCACCCCTCAGAGCGAGTGAGGCTTTAGAGGAGTGATCCTGACTTGTTACTCTTTATTTGGCAGCTTAGACCGACTAAGAGTTAGTGATCAAGCTTTTAAGTGCTTGTAGAAAATATTGTTAAATTTGTGAGCAATTTTTGGTCCCTTCTTAAAAGAGACATCAAAAGAGAGCGTCCGAGCCTTAAAAGCTTACTCTTGCGAGTGATTACTGTCTGGACAGTCAGGGACACCAGTGCTTTTACGCCGGGGGTGAAGTGTACTTTACGGAGCACTGTTTCAAGAATGGTAGGATGGACTAAGTCTTTGACAAGAGTGGTCTATCGTACTAGTATTTGCTTGCTTACATTTCATCATATCACTAAGGAGACTTAGCCTTTTAAACTTGCGTAGGTTGCTTTGTCAGTGATTAAGTCGCATAGTTTAGTTTCTAGCAAAATTAGAGTTACATTGAACCACCGATTCAATGCCTCCTTCTCCTGTAATCCTTACAGCCTTGAATGAAAAAACATGATATAGCCTAAGCTGCTGCTCCAAGCATTCATCTGAACATAATCGTCCTTGGCATCCTGTTTATTTACTCTGAAACCTAACAGACTAATAGCAAATACTATTAATTCATGTCGGCTGAGAATTGATGTGCTAAAGTATTTACTTGCTCCGTTCTGAAATATAAGCATTTTAAGATTTGATTAAAGTTAATTTTTTTAACTTTGACAACTAGTTATAGAGAATAATTATGTTATTAGATTCATCATGAAATAAAACTATTTATATTAGAAATTGTTTAATTTTCTAGATATCATTAGTCAAAGTTAAAAAAATTGATTTTGACGAAAATTAGATATACTTATATTTTGAAACGAAGATATTACTGACTAATTCCAGCGCCTCAAAATCCCACAAGATTTTTTGTCGGTAGCTTTCTGTGTTGGTGTACTATATCTGTTCTTAAATTGCTGCCGCTGTTGACCTTTAATATCAACTTTGACTATTTATCTTATTAAAAAATTAATAAATGTTATATATTTAGTTATAATTTTTTTTATCATTAAAGTTATTTAAATTACAATTTATAATTTATAATTTTAAATTAATTTTTCAATAAAATAGACAATTAAAATTGATGTTAAAAATCAACAGCGGTAACAAGTTAGGGATGAAGAGAGCATACCATAATGCTATTGCCATGATGGTACCACACCGATGAGGCAGGACACGGAAAAGGAGATATGTTTACTTCATGATTATGAAAAATAATCACCAGCTCTGCTTCTGTGGATCTATAGATAAGGAACTTTAAGGAATCGTAATAAATGGAAACTATCTAAACCGACTCTGGTGCGGCTGCCGCTTTTCGGCGTTCATGAGCCGCGACGCCGCGTATAGGTAAGCCCTCACATGTCAAATTGAAAGTAATCAACACTGGTTGCGTCGAAACGCATCGAATTCCCGAGACTGGAAATGTTTACTTGAGCATGTGCGGCGCACCGTTCAGGATTTCTTTGGCTAACATCTCGTACGCTTTCTCCGACGGATGGACGGCGTCGAAGAAGACGAACTTATCGGCGTCGCCGCACGTCAACGCGCTGCTCAAGCTGCACAGAACGCCCGCCTCGACGTACCCGGTGCCGCAGCATCCTCGCACGGAGTTCTCGAACCCGTACTCCCACGGCCTGGCGATCACGTCCGCCATGAGCCGGTACTGATCGACGTAGGCCACCCGCGCGCCAGGCAGCTCGAGGTTGAGCTTCCACACCACCGCCCGGAGCCGGCGGTTGAACCGCTGCGCCACCGTGTTGTGTGCGGGGTTGCACTCGCCGGGCCGGGCGAGGTTGACCGTCCGCAGCAGCGGCAGGCACCCCAGCGGCGGCAGTCCGACGACCCGCACCCGCCGCGCGCCGAGGCCGTAGAGGTCGCGCACCGCCGCCTCCGCCGCGCTGACCAGGTAGGCCTCGTACTCCGGCAGCGTGAACCGGCGCCGCCGCATCGGGTACAGGAGGTAGTTGCCCAGGAAGTCGCTCGCGCCGACGCTGAAGATGTAGAGCGAACGGGCGACGATGTGGTTCGCCGCTGCGTCGCCATTGGCGCGCCTCAGCCTCGCCTTGTACTCCTTGAAGTACTGTATCTGCTTCCTCAGGGTCACTGCTGACTGCGAGGTAGTGATCGATGACGCTTAATTAATCAGTTTGTTGCCTTTGTCAAAAGTGAAGTGCACTCGATCCACTCTCAGCCACTCACCATGATCTGAGCCGTGACATCGTCGAGTCCGCTGCCAGCCGACGCAAAGCTCACGCCCGACGCCAGGCGGTGGATGCTGTGTCCAGGGTCGAGGTACGCCGGCACGGCGGGCGGCAAGCCGAGCCCCTCGGACACGAAGTCCGCGGCGAGACGGCCGTTGGAGAACCGGCCGGTGGGGACCCCGCCGGCGAAGTCCCGGCCGTACGGCGGGTAGTTGCCCCTGAACAGGGTCTGGATGAAGTTGTTGTTCCCGGTGTCGGCCGTGGAGTCGCCAAACACGATGACCGCCGGGACCCTCCCGCTGGCCGCGATGCTGTGGCACAGGCACAGCAGGACGTGCAGCACGAGGGCCATGGCGACGAGCGCGTCCGCCATGCGCAAGGCCATCTGATGCACGCGCTCGATCAGCTTGAAGTGCGATGCCACTCGCCGCTCGAGGTAGCTACGTCCAGCAGCACGTACGTTTACTTATAGTGGTTGCGCCGAAGCGCGATCAATGGAGGACGGTTTTTAGTGGCGATGGTGGCGCGGTGATGTTTGGTTTGTGCGAGGCAAATCACGGACGGTAGGCCGTGCTTCTTGCTCATCCGTCTCAGAGGCCGCAGCTGCTCTGTGGCAAATTTTTGGTGCATTAATTATCTGGTTGAAACATTAGGTGCATACCTACTGTTAGAGTTGCATAGAATATGTTCTTACGGAACAAAGCCGGCAACTGGGATTTAACGATATATGCACCACGTATATTTAAGTAAACGGTTGGCCCGGCTTTAGATTCTGTAGGTATTCGTTTGCCTTCAGCCTTTTTGAACTTTGTAATAGTTCAGAGTAATTGATGAAGACATCACTTCTTTAAATACATATAATATTTTTCAAATTAATATTCATAGAAATTATGCATGACAGTTAAAATTAGAGGTGAGCTCGTTTCTAAATATATATTTTTTCTTTTAATAATAGATTGTTACTTAATGACTTTATCATAATAAAAAATATTAGAGAAGAGCAAAAAAATTGGAAAATAACTTCGTGATACACAAAATAAGAAAGGACGTTCAACCAAAAAGAGTTTGAATATAAAGTCCTAGTCGGATATCAGGACCAATTTGCACTAAAAGAGATGCTCAGGTCGCATATAAACTTCGTTTTGAATGTTGTAGATATGGATGAAAAGCTAAGAAGATAAGATTTTCAACGGATTTAGTACCGTGCTAAAATACTTTCTAGATCTCCAGGAATCGTCGAAAAAATATGATGTCCATAATCTGTCAGGGTGCTGTGATACTATCTTTTAGACTTTGGACCATATATCTTTTCTAAACACATTACAATTATGGTTTGCCCCTAAGATGCTCTAACCTTTATATAAACAGTAACCACTATCATTAGATTCAGGTTTTGCTTAGATTAATCTGTTTTAAAATAGTTTTGCTGTTAGACGGTTTGTGAGATTTTAACTTTGTGAATTCAATTCAGATTTCGCATCTGTGTGGCGTTCTTTCTTATTTTTGCTTGTGTTCTTCGATTCGCTTGCAGAGATTAGCCTTCTTAGCCAGGTAAACCGAGTGTCGCACGGTTAAAAACCATTGGAGAAGTGGTGCTGCAATTGCGGAGTTCAAATCATGTTGATTTGAGACCGGATTGATTGTGTGTCGCATCTCTACCAAATCGAAAGTTACCACGACTTGATGTAAGATTGGAAACCACGTACATATCAAGTGGTAATCAAAGCTTCAGGTATACTATCAGGTTCATATCTATCCTTGTCGATTTTGCATTCATCATATCATTCACAGAAAAGCCGCTAAAAAAATTGTAGAACAGTAGGTTTTCCCCTGTCCAAACCGTGTCTAGACTTTATATAATTTTATTTTAGTGTTCATAGTGTTGAATTTTCTAGTTGTTGGTATTTGAAATCTTTTTGCATTCCGTTGTTTTCCTTCGTCGTTACTCGCTTGCGTCGCTCATATATGTTATCGTGTTCATATCTGTTATCTGTTATCTTGCATCCAAAATTTTTCCCACTCACCCAACCCTTGTGTCGACCACCAACATATCCCCAGCATCCACTACATTCATCCATAAGCTTACGCCACAAAATCATCTACAAATTTTGCACCTAATTTGAAATCTGAATTTGTTTTTAGGCTTTCAAAAAAATTTGATACATAGGTCCACCTTTAAAATAGTCATAAGTTTTGTTTTTGGACTTCAAATTAGACATATAGATACGTTTTGGATATCTACAAAAAATTTCACAACCTCTGATGATCCTAGATTCAACAATTTCAGATTAAAAGTTTCTATTTCCATGCTCCAAAGTTTCAGCCTAGATTTTATAGAAATTTGAGATTTTCTCCAAGTCACATTTTCATCAAATTGATCTAAAACTTGGTCGTGTACCATCTTTTGTGCTTCCAGTTCAGCGACAAATATCAGAAAAATAAAAAAATCAAAAAATTTGTACATCAAGAAGCCAGAAATTAATTTTTGCTGATTTTGCAAGTGCTGAACGATTTGCTGATTTCTGGAGCTTTATTGTTTGTGTTGTTGCTGATCTTTGATACCTTCATTCATATTTTTGTAACATCTAGATTTTTTATAAGATTATGCTAGCAACTATAACATAATACTTAGAACACTTATTCAATATTGCTATCTGTTGTAGAATTGTGTTACACTAATAAATTTTCAGCCCTCTACGCTCCACATATTCACCTCTAGTTAGCACTGTATTCGACTTTACAATTGCTACACCACTGATTTCAGGTCTCTCATGCTACTGGTTGCACCATCTTTGCTTTGCTTTGGTAAGAACCTTGCAAGAGCTTGGAAAGGCATTTCCTTTTGTAGAATTTTCACCACCCATCTCACTGTAGTTTTAGGAATACTATTTTGCGCTATCTATGTGCTATTTTTCTAACCATGATAGGAAGAAACGGAGTTAATACAATTTCAGCAATATTTTACTAAGAGTCATTGATGATCTCAATGCAGTCTTTGAAAAACAAAATGAGCATGTGGATAATATTCAGGCAAACTTTGAGAGATGTAATCCACCTCAGAGAGATGTCGCTCATGATAAATATACGCATGAGGTTTGAAACAATGCTACATCATCTACTTCCACGAGTAATTATATTCTTTCTCTTCCTTTATATGGTAGTTTATATTCTATTAAATATATTGCTTGGGAAAGCTTTTGAATGTTGCTAGTGCATTAGTTGATAGTGCTTCAATTTGGTGGCAATATTTATATATAACTAAAGAATTTCCTCGGACACGGAATGATACTAAAATTCTAATAAGACAAACTTTTGTTGATACATGTTCTGAATTTATATCTAGTTGTGATGTACACTCTTTAGAGGAGGAGCTTTTCATTGTACCTTCAATTGCACCTAACATTTTGCAGGAAGTTAGTCGTACTGATTTTTAACGGAATGATACTAAAATTCTAATAAGACAAACTTTTGTTGATACATCTTTTGAATCTATATCTAGTTGTGATGTACACTCTTTGGATGAGGAGCTTTCCATTGTACCTCCTATTGCACCTAACATTTTGCAGGAAGTTAGTCATACTGATTTTTATGATACAAATGCTTCATGTGGTGCTTTAGTGTGCAAAAATGCTTTGTTTTCATGTTGTGATCTTTTTAGCTATTTGCTCGCTTCTGTTACTAACCATTTGCCAAAATATCATGATATTATTCCCGATGAAATACCTCCAAAACTTCCACCCATTCAAGGGAATGAGCACAAAATTGATTTGATTCTCAAACCAAGTTTACCAAATTATGCTACCCAAGCAAGCAAGCTAGGAACGACTTGCCATCAAGACTGTGAGAATGATGGGATTATGAGGATCTTTGAGCCACCAAGTAATTGTATTCAAATACCCCCGTGGCCTCCACTTTTTCATGCATATTATAAGGCATGGTGTTGTTGAGACGATGAACTTGAATCAAGGACGAGTCCAAAACAAGGAGAGAATGACGAGGACATCACTTCTTTAGATACACACAACACTCCTCAAATTAATATTGATGAAACTCATGCACGACAGTTAAAATTAGAGATGAGCTCGTTATTAAATACATGTTTTCCTTTCTTTGAGAATAGATTGCTATCTAATGACTTTATCATGATTAAAAATATTAGAGAGGAGCAAGAGAAGTTGGAGAATAACTTGGAGACGCACAAGACAAAGTAAGGACGTTCCATTTCAAAAGAAGTTTGAATCCAACTCTGGTTCAAGTCTTAGTCAGATTCCAGGACTAGCCTGTAGTAAAATGGATGTTCAGGTTGCATGCGAACTCCGTTTTGAACGTTCTAGAAATGGATAGAAAACTAAATAGATAAGCTTTCCAACGGATCTAGTCTCATGGCAAAATACTTTATATATCTCCAGAAACCACGAAACAATATGACATCTAGAATCTGTAAGGGTGTTGTGACACTATCTTTTGGCCCTTGGGTCATTTATATTTCTTAGACCAATTAGTATTATGGTTTGCCCTCTAAAGACGCTCTAACCTCTATATAAACAGTAGCCTCCATCATTAGTTTTAAAATAGTTTCGCGGCTATACGATTTGTGAGATTCTAACTTTGTGAATTCAATTTAGATTTCGCATCTGTGTTGCATTCTTCCTTGTTCTTGCTTCTGTTCTTCGATTCGCTTGCAGGGATTAGCCTTCTTGGTGAGGTCAACCAGATGTTGCACGGTTGATAACCATAGAGAAATGATGTTGCAATTACGGGGTTCGATTCGTGTTGATTTGAGGCTGGATCGATTCGTGTATCGCATCTCCACCAAATCGAGAGTTACCACGACCTGGCGGAAGATCAGGAGCCATGTAAAACAAGAAAAGTAGGGGAAAATCCATTAATCATTCACATGTGGACCTACATATACTGGAGCCAACCCATCATCAAGAAAAGTGATATCTATTTTGTGGTTTGTTAGGGCCTATATCAAATATTTGATCCATGTTCAAAGAATAATTATGTAATTCAAACCAATGCTCATTTGTCTTAGGTCTTGTTTTTGTGCCTTAAGCCTTGTACAGCTTGTAGAAGTGTAGCAGAACCGCCCCAAAACACTGGACAACTCGCCTAGAATCGATATCAGGTGATATTGAGCAACAATACCCAAATAGTACAACACGAGTGATAATATAAAATAGAAAACCGATTAAGTCTTACAATAAAGTTTCAGTAGTCTTAAGAGGAATAAGTTTAAAACAGAGTTTAAAACATAGCGGAAGTGACATAGAAGAGATACGACGGTTTCCTACGATGAAACATGTCTTGCCCTAAGACATGCTTCCCTCCTCGCGACCGGAGTTCGGTGAGGAGGGAACCGGTTCACAGGACCAATTCGTAGGAGCCTCACTTTCTCACGCTCTTTGGCCGCAACAGCCACACCAACTACCTGCTGGCCGACAGCGGACGTAGTCGTTCTTCGCACCATCATGGTCGCCGTCAATAGGGGGGTCCAGTGGAGTGTTCACCGGCGTGTGGAGCTCACCGGAGAAGCGCGACGGCGATGAGCGGCTTGGACGAAACTTTGGCGGCGCGTAGAAGGCTACGCGGTGGGGGAAATCCCAAGAGACTTGCTTCGAGAGCTTCACCGCAGGGAGAAGAAGGCCGGCATGGAGGTTGTCGGCTTGGAGACGGAGCGGAGAGTGGTCGTCACCGGTAAGGGTGGTGCGGGTCCGATGGCCGGCGGCGGTGAAGGTCGGAATTTTCTGCCCCAAGTTAGAGAAAGACGTCGATTAGCTACCCAAAAGATGGCCTCGGAGTTGCACCACACGGATCGGAGAGAAATCGAAGGATTCTACACCGTTGGCGATGGAATTTGGTGAGGTTTCGGCCGGCGAGGTGAACCTTCGAACATTTGGGGAAAACGGGATTTGCTCTCGCTCGGGGAGGGAAAGGTGGAGGCGAGCTCGGGGTGAGCTTGAGGGGTCTCTGGTGCCACTTCTCGACGAGGAAAGAGGGGCCGGGGTGACTAGCCGGGGTGCTTCATGGCGGCGGCGTGTTCGGCTGCGGAAGAGCGCGCGCGAGAAAGAAGGGAGAGGTAGGGAGCGCCGGCCGGTCATGGGGTAAAGGACACGGGGGCGACGTCGTGTCCGCGCGAGAGACGCTCGACGCTCCGTGGCGCAGATGCAGTGCAGAGGTGTGGGGGAAAGCCAGCACCTGGACGCGCCGTGGCAGCCGGAGGTAGGAGGAGAGGTGAGCTGAGCGGCTGACAGGTGGGTCCCACAGAAGTTTTTCTTTTTCCCGAATTTCCTCGGATTTTCAGTGCTGCACTGATTTTGCTCTGAAAACCATCCTTCCTGAGCTCGAAAGTTTATGAATTTTTGCAGTGTGGTAGATCTTTTTAAATGGAACAACTTTTATTTTGGGCATAAGTTCAAAATCAAAATAAATAAAATTATATTAAATTTATAAGACAGGTTAGCTTTTAGAGAAAAATAAATTATTTGAGCTTATAAACCTCAAATTAAAATTTTCCAAAAACTTCAAAAATTCACGTGGTTGCAAGAACTTTCCAGAGAGATTTTTTTCACAATATTACATTAAAATTTTTGAGCTCAAAATTTTGAATTTCAAATTTAAATTTGGTACTAATTTGGAACTGAGTTTGAATTTCTTCGAGCTCGGATCTTTCGGAATTTTCGAATTCGAATGAAGTGTCTCATTATTCGGATACACGAAGTGTTACAGCCCTCCCCCCTTAAAGAAATCTCGTCCCAAGATTTAGAAGGAAAGAGGGAGTAGCGGGAGTGGTCACTTACAGGGATGGAAGAAACTCCGAAAAATTTGATTGGAGATATTATTCTGTTTCTCATGTAGCTTCATCCTTAGAATGATTACTCCATTGAACTTTGTAGAATTTAGTGGTCTTGTGGTGAGTGACTCGATCTTTGTGATCAACAATGCCAATCAGATATTCAAGATAAGTGAGATCTTCTTTCAATTGATCGATCTTCGGAATCACAACATCTTGAGGTAGCTTCAAACATTTTTTGAGTTGTGAGACATGAAAGATATTATGAACTCCCGATAATTGTGTTGGCAAATCTAGTCGATAGGCGACAGTGCCACATTTCTCCAGGACTTGGAATGGACCAATATATCTGGGAGCCAATGTTTCTCTAATCCTGAAGCGTTGCACACCTTTGGTAGGAGATACCTTTAGGTAGACATAATCATCTATTTGGAATTCCAAGGGGCGACGTCTTTTATCGGCATAACTTTTCTGACGAGATTTAGCGGCCTTTAAGTTCGCTTGAATAGTACGAACTTTCTCTTCAGCTTGAGCTACTAAATCAGGTCTGAAATTCACTCGTTCCCCAGTTTTAGACCAATTCAAAGGAGTTTGACATGAGCGACCATATAGAGCTTCAAAAGGTGACATTTTGATGCTCTCTTGATAGCTATTATTGTAGGCGAATTTTGCAAATGGCAAGTATTCATCCCAATTCTTGCCACTTGTGAGGACACATGACCGAAGCATGTCTTCCAAAATTTGATTGACACGCTCGGTTTGACCATCGGTTTGCGAATGATAAGCAAAGCTTCGAATTAGCTTGGTACCCAAGTTAGCATGCAGTTGTTCCCAAAAGAGAGAGACAAACGAGCTTTCTCTATCCGACACAATAGTCTTGAGTACTCCATGCAGACAAAGGATACGAGAGATGTACAACTCAGCATACTTCTTGGCATTGTAGCGATTGTTTATCGGAACGAAGTGAGCTGATTTTGTCAAGCGGTCCACAATGACCCAAATAGAGTCATGTTTTCGAAAAGTAAGTGGGAGTCCAACAATGAAGTCCATACTTATGTCTTCTCACTTTCAACTTGGAATACTCAGAGGTTGGAGAGGACCTGCTGAGCGTAGATGATTCGCTTTGACCTTCCAGCAAGTGTCACACTCGAACACATATTTAGTAATTTCTCTCTTCATTCTTGTCCACCAAAACTTTTTTCTGAGATCATGGTACATTTTATTACTCCTGGGATGAATGGAGTATTTGGACATGTGAGCCTCATCCATGATCTTCTTACGTAGCTCATGATTTTTAGGTACTACAATACGATTTTTGAACCATAATGTACTCTCATCATTCGCCTTAAATGGCGTTGATTCTTCATTCTTGAGTCTCTCTTTGATATGCAGTATACCCGCATCTTTTCGTTGAGCCTCAATTATCTCTTCTCTAAGAGTTGGAACAAGAGCAAGATTATACAGAGCCCCATGAGGTAGAACTCTGACGCTTGGTTCCGCTTCGAGAGAAAGTGACATTCCTGAAACTCGATAGTTGTGACAGTAAGATTTACGGCTCAAAGCATTAGCAACCACATTGGCTTTGCCAGGATGATAGTGAATTTCTAACTCATAATCCTTGATAAGTTCTAGCCATCTTCTCTGCCTCATATTCAGATCTTGCTGAGTGAAGATATAATTCAAACTCTTGTGATCTCTGTAAAAGATGCACAGGATTCCCAAGGAGGTAGTGTCTCCATATCTTCAAGGCTAGAACCACAGATGCCAATTCCAGATCATGAGTAGGATAATTTTGTTCATACCGTCGAAGTTGTCTTGAGGCGTAAGCAATCACACGGCCTTCTTGCATCAAGACGCATCCAAGACCCGTACCAGAAGCATCACAGTACACATCAAAGGGTTTGGTGATATCAGGTTGGGCTAAAACAGGTGCGGTGGTCAAGTGCTTCTTAAGAGTTTGGAAAGCTTCTTCACAAGCACTATCCCAGACAAATTTGATGCCCTTCTTTAGCAGCTCGGTCATGGGCTTGGCAATCTTAGAAAAATTAGGAATGAACCTCCGATAATATCCGGCAAGTCCAAGAAAGCTACGGACTTCAGTGACCGATGTAGGAGGCTTCCAATTCAGTACGTCTTGCACCTTGCTTGGATCCACGGCAATGCCTTCCGCGGATACCACATGACCAAGGAAAGGCACTTCTTTCAGCCAAAACTCGCACTTGCTGAATTTGGCATACAATTTATGATCTCTCAACCGTTGAAGTACGATGCGAAGATGTTCAGCATGCTCTTCTTCAGATTTGGAGTATATGAGAATATCATCGATGAATACCACCACAAATTTGTCCAGTTCCGGTATGAATACTGAGTTCATCAAATACATGAAATAAGCTGGAGCATTTGTTAGTCCAAAAGACATAACAAGGTATTCATATAGACCGTACCTCGTAGAGAAAGCAGTTTTTGGTATGTCTTCGGCACAGATTTTAATTTGGTGATAGCTAGAACGAAGATCAATCTTCGAAAAAACCTTGGCACCAACCAATTGATCGAACAAGATATCAATGCGAGGCAGTGGATATTTGTTCTTGATGATGACCGCATTTAATGGTCGATAATCCACACACAACCTCAAAGATTCGTCCTTATTCTTCAAAAAGAGAGCAGGACATCCCCATGGAGATGAGCTAGGACGAATGAAACCCTTGTCCATAAGCTCTTTTAATTGCACCTTTAACTCAGCCAACTCATTCAGAGCCATTTTATAAGGCCTTCTGGAGATAGGAGCGGTTCCTGGTTGAAGGTCAATACGGAACTCCACTTCTCGGTCAAGAGGCATACCCGGCAAATCTTCAGGGAAGATATCCGAATACTCACATGCTACCGGGATTTCCTCAAATCCTTGACCAGTCATGTGACAAAGCAATGATGTAGCAGTTTGGGAATAGGATAATTTCAACGATGTTGGTCCATGGAGAGGAGAATCAAGATGAATTTCACGAGGAGCGACGTGCAGCACGGCTTTATGATACTTCATCCATTTCATGCCTAAAATCATATATATACCCGGTCCCTTTAACACTATAAAGTTTGAAGGATAGATTTTTCCTTCAAGATTCAGAGGGGCATGTTGGATTTCTTGAGTGGTGAATATCCTCCCACCCGGAGATGTAATAACATAAGGTACTCTCGTAATGATTGTGGTTAAATGGCATCTTTCCACACATGGGGTACTTATGAAGTTATGCGTAGTACCGGAATCAAAAAGTACTAACACAGAGTGGTCATGTATGGAAAACATACCCGTGAGTACTTCTTCACCTTCTGGAATCTCGTCAAGAGATGTATAGTTGACTCGGCCCACTCTAGGTGCATTGCTCTTTTGCTGAGGAGCCCTATTGGTAGCTTGAGGACGGGCATTACTGTTGCGGTTGGGTTGCTACCTAGGCTGGCGACAATTTTTAGCAAAGTGGCCAGTCTTGCCACAGTTGTAGCACTGATGAGAGTTTGGCCTTGCCACTTGTGAAGCTTGCTGCAGTAGAGGTCTTGGACCATGAGTGTGCTGCTGATGTGGAGTACTAAGAGCCCTTGAATGCTGAAAGGAAGGAGGACGAAAGCTTCCCCCTTGCGGCACTGCAGCTCGAAACCTCGGACCCATAGGAGAAGTAACAGCAAGACGATACTTTGAAGGAGCTTGGCTAGAAGAACCAACCATTGCCCTCTTCTTCTTTTTCTCCTCCTGGTGAGTGCGTATGGCGTCCTCTTGAGTGATAGCCGCACTCATCAAATCATTGAAAGTACCTTGGTTGTAGAGTGCCAAGCGATCACAGAGCTTTGTACTCAGACCTCTCTTGAAACATTCTTTCTTCTTTTGATCGGTATCTGCATGATGAGAGGCGTACCGAGCGAGGTAATTGAACTTGCGAGAGTATTCATGCACGGTATCCTGACTCTGTTGGAGATTGAGGAACTCTTGCAGCTTGCGATTCATGAGACCCTCAGGAATGTGATGTGCCCGGAATGCAGCACGAAATTTGACCCACTCGACTTGATGATCGACGGGCAGTGTAGCTTCATAACTGGCTCACCAGGCTCTAGCAGGACTATGAAGTTGTTGAGCAGCAAATAGAGTCTTCTGATGCTCAGTACATCGGATAAGTCCAAACTTGGACTGGATAGTGCGAAGTCAATCATCCGCATCCAGAGGATCAACAGCATCAGCAAATACCGGGGGATGAGTTGCCAAGAACTCTGAGAAGGTTGCTTGCTGAGGCTGTTGACGTGCTTGATGGTTGCTTCCACCCATGCCTTGGTTCTGGACCAGCATTCGCATAAGCTCATTCTGAGTGGCTATCAATTGTCCGACGGTCACTTGAGATGGTGCTGGTGGAGGCACTTGCGAAGGTGCTCCTTGCTGAAATGCCCCTTGCTGAGAGGATTGCCTCTCATAGATCTTAGCCATGCTACAAGTACCGACCATTCTGCAATACAAGTGCACATACCGTTAGTAAGAAACTCGACAGAAGTCATAAATGGAGAGAACATTAAAACAAGAGTATAAACATTCTCTCAGACCACCAACAGTGTTTCTTACTTAACACTTGAATTACGGTTAGCATACAAGTGATAAATTAGCTTGACACGATAGCTTGTATGCAAAATAAGACCAAAAACAGTACAACGCCCAATTCTGTCCCGGACTGATAGCCGTCACAGAAATAATTTCTGGTGCTGATAGAGGCCGAATCAGAACTGGAGTTGAATAACAAAGTGGTAGAGGACTTTCATAGCTTTCTAACACATATTTACTCGTCCTCAAACGAGTAACAGATCGGAAGATATAGATTTTTGAAGCTAGCAGCAGAAGCTGATAACAGGAGGAACTAGGAGTAGAACCTATTTGGTACTAAAGCTTGGAGAATTTTTGGTTCAAGAAAACAAATGGGAAGATATTTCAGACCCAAACATGGAGATCCGGATTTTTATTTTCAGAGGGTAATTTAGGTGGGTTGTGTTTTAAATTTTTGTGGAATGCAAACAATATGCCAGCCCTACGTCCTCATCAAAATAAAAAGAAATGGTCTAATATAGTGACCATACGCGATCGCAGTGGCAAACTCGGTCTCTTAAACTCAGTTAGTCACTTTCTACGTGCACTACTACGAAGTTAACGTACCTGCAGAAAAGGATCAAGCAACCACAGGCAGACAAATAACAAAAGAAAACTTGTGTCCCGTATCATTGCCATATGGGGCGTCCTCAACTAAGCCACGTCTTGAGGGACATGACCGTGATTCACATCACACGGTAAGAGGTCCACGCTTACCATTAGGTGGCGAATGGCCGCACTCCCTATTAGGCGACAAATGTTTTATATGTTCCGAAAACATATTCACTTCCCGTACTGATCGTTGTACGAGACACTCCATACCTCTGAACCTCGTATGAATGAGCCCTCGACTTTTCACCGCATTGGAGTGCGTACCTTACCTTCTTACCTGAGCGTAGCTGTTGTTGCAAGAAAAGTAAACAACAGAAGCTAAAAGGAGGGTTAGCATGCCACCTGACAACTCAACTAACATAGTCCTTAGCTGGCTAACTAACTAACACTATACCGTCATGAAATTTTTGAAAATAACTCGTTTTTAGTTGTACTAACCTCGATCTAGCTCCGATACCAATCTGTGGTAGAACCCCCCCAAAACACTGGACGGCTCGGCTAGGATCGATATCGGATGATATTGAGCAACAATACCCAAATAATACAACACAAGTGATAATATAAAATAGGAAACCGATTAAGTCTTACAATAAAGTTCCAGTAGTCTTAAAAGGAATAAGTTTAAAACAGAGCGGAAGTGACATAGAAGAGATACAACGGTTTTCTACGATGAAACATGTCTTGCCCTAAGACATGCTTCACTCCTCGCGACCGAAGTTCGGTGAGGAGAGAACTGGATCACAGGACCAGTTCGCAGGATCCTCACCTTCCCACACTCCCTGGCCGAAACAGCCAGCTCGCGTCGAGCGCGGGATCCCATGTGGCCACGAGATTTGATCCCATAAGCCGCGTTTCAGCAAGCCTCTGTGCGGCATAGCTCATAGCTCGCCATGTGGCGCCCGAAACAATAAATCCAGAAAATCATTTATTAGTTGCGCAGAAATTAGTAAAAACTTGCAAAAATCATAGAAAATTCATATGAACTCCAAAAATCACAAATAATATACCTTGGAATCCTTGAAACATGTAGAATATTTTAGAACTTTCAAAATTGCATTTTATGCATTTTAAATAATTAGTTTAATTCAATAAAGTGCATTATGCATTAATTCATATATCCATTTTTCTTGCATATTAAAAATGTGAAAAATACATAATTATGTTCTACTGCTTAATATATGCCATCTTAGAGTTGCTTAGAAAATTTATACCCTTATATATTATTTATAATTACTCTTAGATACGAATTAATTCAGTAGAAATTCATAATATTGCAATAAATTATAAAAATTGGTCCAAAAATTAGTTTATAGCTTTATTAATATTATGATCAACTAAATTTGTAATTTATGTCTTCAAGAACCATATTAAGAAAATTTAGAAGTAATCTTCCCTATTATAAACTATTTAGTATAGTATAGGAATTCATTTCAAAAATCTTTTCATATAAATCCCAGCAGCACCTCAGCCTTATAAAATCCCTTTTTCATGGAATCATCTTCATGCTCTCCTTGTCATATCATCGCATATTTGTCCTTTTCATATGCATTCCTGAGCATATCATCGCATGTGAGCATCCTTGTCACATGCGATGACAAGTAAAATATTAGATGTCTTTAGATGCATAACTAATTGCACTTGCACATTATTTCACACCTTTAAGAAACATCGCGGAAGACAAAGATCTAGCGCAGATCGCCCCAGAGTCATCCGTCACTGAAGACCTTCCTCTTGTTTGTGCTAACTCGCTGCAAACTGAGGGCAAGCCCCGGTGCATTAACCCTGTTTTAAATTTTTGTTTTATCATTGTGTATTATATAGCTAATGTATTGTGCATTAAGTTGTTAGAGTTGTATGGAACCATAGAATGCATGATAGTACCAATTACCCCTATTAAGTATATATTGGTATAGGTAACACGATGTAGAGCTAGGCTATGAGTTCTAATCAATGGTAGAAGTCGAGTGAATGAGAAACCTCACTCGCGAGATTATAGGTTTGACTGTCTGACTTTATCTCACACTTGAATAAACCTGAGACCGGGCGGAGATAGAGTATAGGTGGGATTAAGAAGGCTGGGCCTTCGTTGTGGTAGCCTCGTCTGTGTCGGTTAAGGACCAATTCGAGTGTGATCCTGTTGAGCAAGTTTGAACTGTACTGAATGCATACTGGGGACATGGGACCCAAGAAACTGATGTAGCTTGATACCGTAGCGGTTGGACGTAACCCTACCTCTCTTTCGGCGGGAGTAGCGAAAAGCCTTGGATCTAACCATGGATGCACCCGGCACGGTGATCGCATGGAGGACCATGTGCTTGGGAGAGGTGCGCGTCGGACCGACCCTATGGTATTGTTGTGAAAGGTTGCCATGTGCGGCTTTCGGGAAGCGCGTACGTGTCGTGTACATCGAGTTTTTCCTAGCTGATGTAAATCAATTATAATCGCTGCCCCTCACAGTAACGAGTACCACTTGTTCACTGCGTCATGTCGTAGTAACAATTGGACTAACAATAATAATAATATGATTTGTTTGCTTAGTTATAGGTAATTGCTTGGCAATCATGATTGTAAGAGATGATAGTGCAAATTAAAGTTATGTTCCGTGAACTTAACTTATCGCTAAAAGTTGAAAGTAAGGATCCACGATTAAAGCTATGTTTTAGGCCAATGGTCATCCCTTGAGTCAGCTTCTCATGCTTAGGAGTTGGCTGTAGTTAGCCAATTTGGACGGGTAAGACTTGCTGAGTGATTAGTACTCACGGTTTATTGTTTCCCTTTTTGTTGTGTGTAGTTCTCCCTGCAGATAGTTGGTGTGGCTGTTGTGGCCAAGGAGTGTGGAAAGGTGAGGCTACTATGAACCGGTCGTGTGAACCGGTTCCCTCCTCACCGAACTCCAGTCGCGAGGAGTGAAGCATGTCTTAGGGCAAGACATATTTCATCATAGGAAACCGTCGTATCTCTTCTATGTCACTTTCGCTATGTTTTAAACTCTGTTTTAAACTTATTCCTCTTAAGACTACTGGAACTTTATTGTAAGACTTAATCGATTTCCTATTTTATATTATCACTCGTGTTGTACTATTTGGGTATTGTTGCTCAATATCACCCGATATCGATCCTATATGAGCTGTCTAGTGTTTTGAGGTTGGTTCTGACACAAGAAGTCAAAAAATCCAAAGAATTATTTAACTTTCTTTATAGGTTCATTGATTCATGGAGCTGTCTTGTCAAAAACACCAGCATTTCTATGCTTCCCGAATGACAGTGCACTAGGAATTACGAGGGTGTTAAACCCTTTTCTGCTCACTTTATCAACTCTTCTGGTACACCTCCTCCACTATTTACTAAATATTTCTTCATTGTTAATAGGAGCAAGATTTTGATGATCAAAGGAACCAAGAAGTTTATACCAGAATTCTCTTCTGAAAACACACCCGGTCAGAATGTGGTGAACTGTCTCATCTTCTTGATCACATAATTAAGTTACATTTTGCTGGATGAGGAAGTCTCATCTTCTTGATCACATAATTAAGTTACATTTTGCCGGATGAGGAAGTCTCTTCTTATGAGTTTTTCTGTTGTCAAACGTTTATCCCTAATGGCCAGCCAAATAAAGGATTTCCATTTCGAAGGGGCCCAAAAGTAACCCAACCATAGAAAAATACTTTGACAGCTGATTTGGTTGTGGAAGTACCAGAATTGGTGTGTCTCCAGTGATGTCAATCTTCTTCTTGAGATAGTGAAAAAATCGCAATATATCCCATACATTTTAATATTATATCAATTCGAAATTTAATGACATTTGGTCCTCCTCTGATATCTCTTACCTAGTTCTAATATTCCAGCGTGTGCTCAACTGTTCGGTTCTTTCTCTCACACATTTGTCCACTTTATAAAATAGAGCAGGTGCTACATCTTGAATGGTTTGGCCATGAAGCCATCTGTCTGACTAGAAAAAAGTATTTCTTCCATTTCTCACTTCAGTTAATAAGGATATATAAAACATAGCTTTAGCATTACTATGAATTTGAATGTCCAAACCTTTCCATGGCCTATCAGAAGAATTGTTTGGTGCCCATAACCACTTAATTTGCATGAATCATCCCATGATCTCCATGTTCATGAGTCCACGACCACTTCATTTGCAAGGACCATCCCACATGAGGCATGTCACCAATCCCTGTGAATATTACTACATGAGTTAGATCATGCTCTGCTCTGTTGATGATCGATTAGTTATATAGTTGATTACCTAAATATATACCATCGCTATCGTATTGAATTTGCATTGTCAGATGTCGCTGCAACGTTAGCACAGGCAAATTAGAGGAAGTATTCAAGCAAAGTATCACTGCAATTTGCTTCTACTTGACCAATAGATTCCATACCACTTGTTCTTTGTTTGATGCAGTTTGATTTTAAAGTTGTGGCCAGGTGTTGGCGTTTGTTACATCATCACGAGGATGACATAAGTACTAGCCATTGTAAAATCTTACTAAATTAAAATGGATTCTGAAAACGCACAGAATTAACATTGTAGCATTCCACCCAGAGTATTCCGGGGTGTCGTATTTATCCCAAATGAAGGCATAAGCAGTATTCAGGGGTAAATTTACTCTAAGGACTAATTCAAGCCAAGACTACTAAAATTGAAATAACTAAGTCTAAACAGGGGTAAGCATATATGAATAGGATAGTGAACACACACATCGGATTACTCTACTCTATTTCAAATACAAATTAGTGGCAGACATATGGACAAGTCAAGTTCCTTATGTACTTCCTAAATTAGTCTAATGAGTACACATATTATCTAATCAATACATGGTTTAGGACTTAACTCCAGAGGCACTCAGCCAAAACCAACACGTCGAGGACGCTCGGAAAAGGCACCAACGGTCGATTGGCTGACGAACCTGGCAGTTGGGCCTACTGGGCCTATCTTTAGTTCGGTCCCACTCTGATGGGTCATGTACGGGATTATTCCGAAGATTCTTCAGGATATTTTTTCTATCTCTGCGGGTTAACTTCTTGCCACATGGTGCTATCGAATTCATCGATTTGTTGACTTTCACTGCATTGGGTCATTTTTGAACTTTATAAAGTTGATTTTCACTTGCATACACATTTTCTCCAAGTACAAGTGGAACTACATTATTTGAAATGAAATGCATAGTGTTTGTTTATTTTCTGAGGTTCATTGGCATTATAAGTGGTACTTAAGGACCGTCAACACTAGGGAAGCATCATCATAATTGCCACCAAGCCTTTCTTTCACCTAACAAGTAAACACTATGTTAACCAGGAATATAGTCTTGCAGCTTCATTAGCATTGCTGTAATGGTTGTTATTGGAAAATCAATTTGTAGTTTGCTGAGAACTAATTTGTCAAAGAATGGAGTGGCCTTATCATGTTTAGTTCCTTTTCCTATGCTGTAATATTTCCTGATGCAAATGCTAATCTCTACTTGGTATTTATTGATGCCTAAATGCGCCGTTTCACACATGCATACACATGTCCACCGCAGGCAAGCCGCTATGGGCTCTGCTAGCAAAAATTAGAAGTTCCAGTTTGGCAGATTCACAATAGCACCTAGAATCTCGAGCTCAGGAGGGACTCAGTCGGAGCAAGAGGTTCCTAGGGTTGATCTAGGCTTGGCAGGCCAGCTAAATCACCTTCATTCACCGTCGGGACAAAGAAAGAATAGAAATTAGGGTTTGAAAGAGATTAGGAAAAAAGGGATAAAAAGTAAAAATATATTGATTAAAGATTGGAGTGGGGATCCTCTTAATCTGCCACGGGCCTCTTTATGTAGAGGAGTATGGTCTTATCCTATCGGGAAACAAACCTTAATGAATCGGTAACAAATCAAAGTTTATCCCTTTCCTAAGAAACAGGCAAAACTGCTGGAATCCAACCCAGAACTTCCAGTTTCTTTGGGTGCAAATCATGCAAAACCTTGCACACTATGAGCATCTTGGAGATCCCATAAATTGCTCGTCTGAGATCCAAATTAGGTCATCCATATATCCGTTTCGATCGGCTCGAAGAGGGCAACATCTTGGAACCTTCAAATTAGGAATTTGCTTCATCTTCAGAATGTTTTAAGAATTTATTTATATCTTTAGCCAAAATCTGTACTAATGTCACCTACGGTCTGCAAAACTTGCCTAAAAGCAATTCTTGCGAAATAACCATCATTGGAAGAATTTAGACATTTTTTACCATGTTTGGTGTGTCAAAACTGGAACTTTCGGTTTTCCATGAGTGCAAATTTTGGTCATCAACATATGCCCCCTGTTTTTTTGGCAAAGTTTATGTGCCAAAAAATACTTTAGTCATCAAAATTATTTAAGTATGATGATAAACAAGATATTGGCCATTTAGAATGATATATGATAATAAGTAGCTGGAATAATATTCTATAGCAAAATGCTTATTCGCATCAACTAAATATTTTTGGCTCTTTGAAGTTGAAGTTCAATTAATAACAACAATCTTGATACAACCCTAGTGGCCGATCATACATATTGCCCTTCAATAAAGATCAATTAGGATATTGATCATAATAGCAAGGAAACCATAGAGCGTACCAAAACCATGGATTGATTATAATGAAACATACCCGGATGTGTGTTCCATGGGACATGAATTGGTGGAATATATAATGAAGATGAATTTAATGTCCACTTACGATGTTGATGCACCTTTCTTTTCGGTGATAAAGATCTTCTCCTTTGACACTTTGTTGTCTCACCAATCTTATTAATTTGCTTTTGCTCCTCCTCTTTTTTATTTAGATAGAAGCTCTTCAAAGGTAGATTTTCTTTTTACCTTCTCGTCACCATCTTGCCCCTTGACCGAATATGAGATTTGTTTGATCTTCATTTTTGAATTATGCTTAGGGTGACCCTTATCATCAGTACTAGCCGATGCAATAATAATTGGCTTTTCTTCTGCTATCACATCTGATTTTTTTCTCTAAACTCTGATCCTTCTTTATACTTGTTTAATCACCGTCGTTTAGGTTTAGCCGAAGACCGGCCCCTTGACCGAATATGAGATTTGTTTGATCTTCATTTTTGAATTATGCTTAGGGTGACCCTTATCATCAGTACTAGCCGATGCAATAATAATTGGCTTTTCTTCTGCTATCACATCTGATTTTTTTTCTCTAAACTCTGATCCTTCTTTATACTTGTTTAATCACCGTCGTTTAGGTTTAGCCGAAGACCGATTCTTTTGATCAAAATGGTCGTATTGTATAGGTTGTGATCTACTTTTTGTGGATCTTCCATAAGGGATTGAATGCCGATAGAAGTACATCGGAGGAGGTGGCATCCACGAATAATATGGGAAATAAGAATAAGGCTTGCTATTGTAAGATCCCTACGGTTGATACATGGATGGCTCATATGATGGAACTGACATTGATGTATGAGATTTTTTTCAATTGCTGATTCCAATGATTTCTGTGTTGTGTTAGAATTGGATTCTTTTGTGCATAGCTTTTGTGTCAACTAGCATGTTTGATACTTTTCTCCTATTGGGATTTAGCACGAAGCTCTTCAAACTTCAGCTTTCTAGTCGGATGCTTGTCATAACATTTGGTTTCATTAACTTTCCAAACACCAACTTCGAGATTTTTGAGCTTCAACATTTTAGATTTTTTCTTATTCTCATGAATTCTAGAAAAACCAATCTGATCGGGTTTGAAACCAGTTGGACCGATTTTGTGCATTAGTGTGTTGCCCCCAAGTGTAGTAGTTCGTAACTCTACTACACTTTTCTCCGATTCGGCTTGTGATAGCTGAATTTGACCTGTTTCTACTTGACCAACAATATCAATAGTTGGCCTCTCATTGCAAGTATCAATAGTAAGGTCAATATTAGTTTCAGCTGGCTTTTCAATAGCTGACACAAGATCGGAATTTTCTTTTTCGGTCGATGGATCTTCAAAATAAAGCATATCTCTAACAATTAAGATATAGAATCAGATAAAGTACCTGAAGACAACATCTCCTTCAAAATATCGGTGTCAGATGGCCGCTCTTTTATCCGAATGAAAACATGCTTTGTTTTCTGGTAACATGACAACATCAATCTTTTACGCACCTTTTCACTCTCTTTGTGAAATTCTTGAGGTAGTTCTTCCGATGATAACATAGTGCTAGGGTCCATTTCAGTTGTAAAATCCGAACACCTTCATCCCCAATGGAGTCGCCAAAAGTGTGTTGATGCCTAAATGTGCTGTTCCATATGAGCACGCACCTGTGCACTGCATGTACGAAGCTAGGGGCTCTGCCAGCAAAAAGTGGAAGTTCCGGTTTACCAAACCCGAAGTTCTGATTTTAGTAAATTCACAACATCACCTGGAATCTCGAGCTCAGGAGGAACTCCAGCAGAGCAAGAGGTTCCTATGATTGATCTAGGCCCAGCAGGCCATCTATATCTCCTTCATTCCCCGTCGGGACGAAGGAAGAACAAAAATTAGGGTTTGGAAGAGATTAGGGTAAAAGGGATAAAACGTAAAGACATATTGATTGATGATTGGAGTGGGGGTGTGGGCCTTTTTATATAGAAGGGATGGTCTTATCCCATGGGGAAACAAACCCCTAACAAATCAAAGTTTATACTTTACTAAGAAACATGCAAAACTAGAATTGCCGAAATCCAAAACTCGAACTTCCGGTTTCCAAAGGATGCAAATCAGGCAAAACTGGAACTTTGATTTGCAAAACTACTTCTGGTTTTGCAGACTGTTAGCATCTTCGAGATCCCATAACTTCCTCGTCCGAGCTCCAAATTAGGCCGTCCATATTTATGTTTCAATCGGCTCGATGAGGGCTATATTTTGGAACCTTCAAATTAGGAATTTGGCTTCATATTCAGGTAGTTTTAAGAATTTCTTTATATCATTGGCCAAAATATTGACAAATGTCGCCCACAGCCTGCCAAACATGTCTAAAAGCAATTCTTGCGAAATAAATATCATTGGAAACATTTAGACATTTTCTATCATGTTTGGTCTGACAAAATTGGAACTTCCGATTTTCTCTGAGTGCAAATTTTGGTCGTCAATAGTATTCTACATTTCTATTACGTTATATATGAAATAAGAAACCAAACATTATAGTTTTCGGGGAAAATGAAAAGATGTAGTAAGCAGAGGATAAGAAATGTATGTTGCCCTCTAGTGACCTCTGGTGCTCATTGCAAGAGAAATAGGAGGTGATTACTGTGGTACTTCTTCAATGATATTTTATAAGATAGATTTATTTTCTTCTCTTTCAGGCTCACAAAAGTTCATCAGGAATAAGCAAAATGAGTTGCAAAAAAAAAGGAATAAGCAAAATGACCACAATTTTACTCATTTAAATTAATTTTTTGAATAAGATAAATGATTAAAGTTGATGTTAGAAGTCAACGGTGACAACAATTTAGAAACGGAGAGAGTATATCCGTAGCTTACTCCTTCCCATTCTGTGTTACAAAAACAACAGGTTGTTTGCCCTGCAAAGAAATGGTGCATGAAGTCCCTGGCAATGTAGTCGATACTAAACGGAGATTGCATTTCCACCTTTATGTCACCAGCAGCATCGATGTCCTCAAAGTGATTAATATTTTTTTGGTAGAACTTCTTTTAGTTACCAGAATATATTATGTTTTTAATATATTAATGTGTTTGATCTCATGTGACTCAAAAAGATCTCTGATTTCTTTAAATTGCACAAATAGTCTTTTTCTTTAAACCAATTTTTCAGATTTAGCTGCTATATGCTGCTTGCTAGAATTAGATCTATGTTACCATTTATATCTATTTAAATTCTACATTATTATTATAATACTGTGACATCCTGAATTTTAGGAAAAGTCTAAAAATACGTAATTCAAAATTTTTCTAACTTTCACTCTGACTATTTTCTTTTAACCTCTCACCTTTCTTTTCTTTCCTATTTCAAAAGGCAAAAACCTCACTAAATTTAAAACTTAGCTACATTGAAAATTTCTAAAATATTAAAAATTGAAGTGTGACAAGTGACTGAGCCCTTTTTGTTTTCTTTTCTTTATCATTTGTTTTGTGTCTTGAATTCAATTCTTTGAATCCCTACATCTTACCAAATTCGTTTGAAATCCCAAATCTATTCAACTCTTTTGAATCCAACCTTTTCGAATCCCAAACCTACCGAAATCCTTGAATTTCAAATCCAGCCAATTCCTCTTAATCCTATTTGACCCTATCCAAATTAGTTCACTCCTCTCATAAAGCCACTTGTCATCTGAATTTTATGGAGGAAAATATAATCCGAATTTGGTGATCCTCCTAAAACGAAAGTTGTTCATCTCAAAAAGTTCTTCAACCCTGCAAAATTTTATATTCATCGGAGCTTGGCAAGTTGACCTTTTGAAGGAAAAACAGAGGCTGCTGCTGAAATTCCGAAAAAAAATCTGAAAATGGAAAAAATCCGGCGGGCCCACTTGCCAGCGACCTTCTCCCTTTCCTCTGTCTTCTTCCTCGGCGCGCCTGGCCAGCACACCAGCGCGCGCGGCGCCACGTGTCCGGCCATGCGTGGCATAAGAGCTCTCCGCCGCCCTCCCAGTGCCACGCGCACGTCGCCTGCCCAGTTCCCCGTCTCCCCGTCCCGTGTGTGCGCTAGCGTTGGCCACCTCCGCGACGCGTGCGCCACCACGACACCGGACATTCTCTGCCGTCGGCCTCCACCGCCGCCTCCCCGGCCTAGCCGAGGTTGCAGCGAGGACCGCCGGGTCGCCCTCACACTTTCACGCAAGTCTTGACCTTCACCACCACCTAATCGGACTTCAATTTCCCCATTCCCGTTCGGCCACCCCTGCTCGTCGAGCCGGTCGCCGCCGGAAATTCGCCGGCGTTGAACACTGATTTCACCTCCAGGTGACTCACTCGGCACCTCAGAACGCTCCTCCACCATTCCCAGTCCGCCTCAAGCCGTCTCTGACCCTACGGGCCGCCGGCACCGCGCTCTGCTATGGTACGCTGCCCACTCTCTGTCGATGGTATAACACGGCGTCTCCCTGCCCCCTCCGAGCTTCTCCATCGGAATCACGAGCTCCCCAACGCTGTCACTGCCCGGGCGTCACACAACGCCGCTAAGCGCCGCCTCTGCCCGTTGCCAGCGCGCTGCCATGCCTTCCTAGCCCTGTAGCACCCCCCAGGAAGCTCCTCGGCGCCGCCATTGTGCTTCGCCGCCTAGGGCTCGAGGCCCACCGGCCGGCCAGCCGCCTGGCCGCCGGTGAGGACCACGGCGTGGACCGGACCCTTGTCACCAGTCCACAGCTCACGGTAACAGGCCACCCGATCCAGTAAAGCCCTTTTTCAAAAATGCCCCTAGTCTTCTTTGAAATATATATTTAACTGATATGCAGTGGCAAGGATTTCTCTGATGTTTTCTAACAAGCCACTAGAAGTCCAATTTTCTCGCATATCAGTCCCTGCCACATTCCGTATGGTAATGTCCCCTTTATAGAAAGCTCCCCAATTTCATGTTAGTTACGATATAGTCTTATTCGTTTTACATCAAGACTCCCGTTCATTTCGGTAATTGCAGAAACACCCACATCCACACCACAAGGGTTGGACACGGAAATCGGCACGTGTCCAGGACACAGTTGCCACCCGATCCGTTCACACATGTTCTAGAGCTCGGACGCGGACACGTCACAGTTTTCACGTGTCCACGTGTCCACAGACACGTCACAGTTTCCACATGTCCACGGACACGTCACAGTTTTCCCGTGTCCACGGACACATCACAGTTTTCACGTGTCCATGTGTCCATGGAAACCCCGAACTTTCCCGTGTCCACGAAAAACCCCGAACTTTCCGTGAACCCCGAACTTTCACTTTCACGTGTCCACTGACACGTCACAGTTCACGTGTCCACGGACACGGTCACAGTCCACATGTCCACGGACACGATCACAGCTCACATGTTCACGTGTCCACGAACACGTCACAGAACTCTGTGTCCACGGAGAAATCCCCGATTCTGGGCACCCGTGTGTCCAAAGGCCGTGAACACAGGCCGAGCCAAGTGTCCATGATGCCTTTGCCAGTTTTTGGTCCCAGACTAGCTGACAACATCACCACGAAGTTCGTCCCCTGTTTCACGCCTGCACACACACACCCGACAACTGTGGACACATGCCGGGTAGCGTGTCCACGGGGGAGATTTCCTGTTTTCCATCGTGAACACCTTGTTCGTCTCACCACCGCTACACCTTAACTAAGTTTTTAGTGATCTTGGTGCCATTGGAACCATTGTCTCGAGCCCCACCACACTGAATCATCCAAACCTTAGCCAACATCCGCCCTTGCTGGTTTGCTTTATTAGTAAGTTCCTCGATGAGTTTAATCGTGTTACTTCTTTTGTATTCTCGTTGTTAATACAAGTCTTTAACTTTGATGCATTCTAAGCATAGATTTATACTAGCTAAAGCACGCCACAGCATAGCATAACCTCATTATTTAACACACCTTAGTATGCATACCCATGTTAGCACTAAGTAATCTAGTCTAAGGTTAAAATCATAGGATTAATAGTTAAATACAAATAGCTAAATATTAGAAAGTAAGTGATTACTTAGATGGCAGCCTATAAGCAATCTGTCTTGCATTCACCCACACATGTACCACTTGCTAGTTTTAAAAGTTTAATTATATACATTAAACTAGGTAATTAATCATTAATTACCTAAAGTAAAATACTCAGGTGGGTACAAACTAGATAGTTAATGATGATAGTATGCCCATCACCGCACCAAAATTAATACCATCTACTTAGTATAGGAGTTCAATTGTATAATATAGTCAAGGAACTAGTCACCAGAAAGCACGTTCAACGCATCAGCACACGTTGGTGCACGTGCCACCTACTAGCACTAACAACGTAACTAGATAATTAATAGCTAAATACTCGATCACCTACGGGCATGCTAGAAAGTAAGCATAAATTAATTAGAATACTTATGTATTTCACTTTACATCAATACACACCGGCACACGTGCAGTTTTAAGTCGCGCTCATATTCGAAACCATGATACATAGATATAAGCACAGGCCAACGATAAGTGCAAGTGCACAATATACACGGATAACTCAGGTCATGAGCCGTGACATAGAAGCACGCACAATGCACTCATGATATAGTTTAATCACTAGGTATCAATCATAATAACTCTAATGGCCAACAAGTAGTGAATGGCCCTAAATTAAGGTCTACATAAAATGAAGTACTGTTCACAGACCTACACGTGCACATGCCTCTCCAATAGCCATGCTAGTGGGCCTCACCGCTCCTCGTAACAACTAATCACCGCATCATGCATGCCCTGCCTTAGGTTTTCTTCGCAGAATTTAATTGGTTCTTGTTCGAAGTTCTTTGAATTTTATTGCTTCTTCCCGAGCCTTGTTTCTTTCGCAATAGTTTTATTAGGCTTTTCCTTCGCGTAGATAATGTTGAGTGTAAGGAAGAGTCAAGCCTCAAGCGGAACCAGAAGGTCTACGTATGAAGAGAAGCTCGTAGATTGGGCGCAAAGCCAGAGATTGAAGATTGAGATCTTGAAGAAGAAGCTTCCAACCTTAAGCTTGAAGATTAAGGAATTTGCAGGCAAGCTCTAACCTCATATTGAACCTATAATTTGCTAATACTCCTATAGTGCCTATTTATTCTGCTATGGATGATATTTTGGTTTGAAACATTGTGTTAGTAATAACCCTACTTGTTCCTAGGTATTTATATTTATGTCAGTAACTTAATGTTTAGATATGAATACCTTCCTTAAAAACTATTAACAAAGTGTCTTTGATAACCATAGGGATTCGTTCCTAAATAGTTTTACGGAACAGATATTACCTTGTACTAGATCTGCTTAGGACCTCATTTACGGTGCTTCGCACCGCCGCACCATATACTATTAATTTGCAAAATGAGTTGAAAGAGTTTGGTGGTGTGAGTACAAATAAAAGGGGGCGAGATTAGAACAACAGGTGCTAGGCGAAGAGGGGATGTTTCTGGCCGTGGGGTGGGGCTCACCTGAAGTGATGGTGATAGGTGTGTAGGCCTCGCTGTGGTCCACCTGCCGTGGACGAGACCGCCACCCCTGCCATATAAGGACCGGTTCGTTAGCCCTCGACTTGGTAATTCCCGTGCAACCATAGAACCTATAGATTTTGAGCAGAACTTATTCCCTCTACGTATTCTTTCCACATTGAACCACTGGGGGGTCGGCAGTGAAGACACAAGGGAACAGGAGAAGGGCGTGAGATGACTCGCTGCCTGGCCTTCGACGATAATTGCCCGCGTCACGGGAGCGTAAGCCCGCGGATATAGCTCCTGGTTTGGTAATACCCGGGGATTGGAGGGAACCAGAAAAAGGCGTGAATGTGGTGGATATTCACGACCCGGCTCCGAGAATGTACCGACGCGTCATCGACGGCCTGGAAAACCCTGAGGGATGGGCCCTGTTTGCACCTTGGGTGAAATCTGTGGAAAACTGCGTAGATGTGGGATAGGCGTTATGCAACTCTAATGATCAGAAGTAGTATAGCCTGTGGGTATAGTGTACAACCTCTACAGAGTTAAAAATCATTCCGGTTAGGCCGTTGTCACGGTACTGACATGCTACTGTTCGGGCGCCCCACGATTAGATTTTCTATACTGCCTTGATGTGTGAGTGGGTGTAGCTACCCGTGTTTTAGAAAGTGTCTGGAGAGGATAATGAAGGCCCTTCCAGTTAAAACTTAGGATCTAGCGAGAATGGTTTTTACTTCCCCAGGTCCAACTTATTAAAATAAATATTAAATGCTTTCACTCCCTTTTGGAAATCTTCCGTAGTGAACTTTGCATAAAACTGGCTTTTTGGCAACATGGACCTTGTCGCCTCATCCTTGCTACAACCAATGAGCATCTATATCTATATCTTTGTTTAGTGTTGGAGCTTGCTGAGTACCTTATTTACTCATCCGTCTGTATTTGTGGTTTTAGACAGTGAGGATCGCGTAGGTGTTGTGTCGGTTTCGTTCTGCTTCTCAAGTCTGCTCGTGGATTTGGAGCCATAGTATTCGCTGCCTACTCTGCTTTTAGTTGGTCAACCGGTGTAGGATCTTAGAGATCCTCATGGTGTGCCCACTAAAAGTCCTGTCTCTTGTCTCAGGTTAGTGTTTCCTTTCGAAGTATGCTTTCGATATACATTTTGTTGTGTTATGCATATCAGCTATTGATCCAACGCATTCTGAAAACGGGGTGCGCGACAAATACAAAAGGTAATGACTTTAATTAATTAGGGCAGACCAGAAAACAACCTATAAAACTTCCCTTTTAGTTACTTCTTTTGTATGGGATTTAAATATTGTTTTCTCATTGTTTAAGGAGGATAAAGATGAAGGGGTGGAGAAAGAGGAGGCGTTATGTGGTTTGTTAAGTAACTGCCGCTGGCAATACTTTTACATTCAGTTGATTTATGTTACAGGGTGACAGTTTTGTTCATGTCATCAACATGCTGCTCTGAAGGAGTATCTACTTACATGTATACCATTTGAAGAAACTTTTTTCTGTCCTCAATTAGTTTTTTCAACAATTCTCTATCCATACCTATGTTAATAGATGCTGGAGTACATATTTTTGCATATCAATTAAGTATTTAACACTGTTTTTGCAGTTAGCAGTTATTATTGCACTGTCCACTGTGGAATGGATAAGTAGCTGTCATTGACACCATTCGTCACCATCAGGTACGTAGTTCCTGATTTTGGTTTCTCCTTAGTTTATATACAAGATAAATTTGGTCTTTTAGGGTCACCAGCAAGCAAATAAATAGCTTATTATCATCTAATTTTTTAGACATGTCATTTGTACTAGATGATAAAAAACAAGCTCCCTATGACATAATTTTAAATTCATTGATTACATGTGATATTTTATAAATGTAAGTGCTTCTCTGCATATATTCCTACTACAAAATAAAAAGAAATGATGCAACTATATTTGTTTCCTCAAAGTTAAATTTCATATTCTTTACTTATATCACTACGCAGGCTGTTCAGCTAGTTAGCCAGGTTACCATTTGGGCTGTTATAAATATCATGGTTGCGCTATTGACTCCTGTATCAAACGCTTTACCGCTTACAGAATGGGGCAGAACCTGTACAGTCTCAGGTGATATTCAATAACAATATACAAATATTACAACAATAGCGGTGCACCGCTATTGTTTCTCAACTGAAACAGTACTCCTGGTGCGCACTCTCCAGTCTCCACATCTTTCATCAGCTTCTCAATGTGCTCTCGCACCTTTCGGGTGAGAACCACGAGCCGATTCTTGGACGCCGGGAACGCCTCGCTAATGGCTTCGACCTCGGCGGCGCAGAGATTCACCTTCTCCTCGTCGACGGTGGTGCCCAGGCATTTCAACGAATCGTCGACTTTGCTCAGCATGTCGTCGAACTGCTCGCACTTGCCCGGGAAAAAGCGCTCCAGCTCCAGCAGGAAGTACCTGTAGGCGTAGACCCAGCCGATGACGCGCCGGCCTTCCACGACCTGCTCGTACGCTTGGGTCAGGAACTTGAGGTCATCCACTCCGATGCCCAGCGTACGGGCCATGGTCGAGAGCCAGGAGCACTTGAGCTCCTTCATGTCCGTGAGCGCCGACTTCAGCGATGTTTCGTTGGCCACCCAGCGCTTGTAGTGCTTCGAATCTTTGGCACGTCGCTTGTCCTCCTCCATGGTCTTGAATATGGCTCGCCGCTTCTCCTCCCCATTTTCCGTGAGCTTTCCCCGCACCTTTTCCGGCAACTGTAACCACCAGTCCCAAAAGTCCCTAATCGATCCGCACCCATGATCAGTTTCATGATCACTATTGGTTCCAAGCGAGCGGAGGCAGATCCAGCAGAAGCGATGGCGGCATGGCGCGCTGCACGTGACATGGTTGGTCCGCCCGTTGTTCTCGACCCGCCGACCACACCTGGGGCAGTGCTTCGTGTAGGTCCGTATCCAGCACGAGTCGGAGCGGATGGTGTCCACAATGGCCAGCCACAGGCACGCCGCGCCGCATGACAGGGGATGGTGCGGCTCCTCGCCACAGCTCCAGCAGAAGGCGTGCCCGCACTTGCAGAGCACGTCTGTCGAATCGCCGTCCCTGCCGAGGACCTCGACGGCTCGGCCGCAATCGAGGCCAGGGCACCACTTGATCCTACCGCCGCTGGCTTCCACGTACGACCAGAGCTCGAACCTGTTGTACCGGGCCATGTCTGCAGCGCCGACCACCTCGACAACCATCTCTCGGAGGACGGCCACCGTGCAGGACGGATCCGGGCACTGCAGCGACAGGCACCTAGCGCTGTCTCTCAGGGCCTCTTGGATGTACCCGCGCCAGCACTCCTCGCAGTAGTAGTGGGAGCAGCCCGCCGATCTCATCATCCGGCCAGCGACATCGACAACGTCATCCAAGCATATGCCGCACATTAGGTCGCTGTCCTCGATGAACTTAGGCCAGGAGTCGTCGTCCGGTAGACCGACGACCTCGCGGAATGCAGCGCCGTCCTCAAGCCACTGCCTCTGCATCGTCTCTGGTGTCCAATGGCAGTGCCGCAGGAGGAGCGCCGCGGCTCCGGAGGGGACGGAAAGGGCCTTGCAGACTTTGTTCGTGTCCTCCCTTTGACGTGCGCGGAGGTTGTCCTCAGTCAAAACCTTGTAGTACCTCCGCTCCTCGCCGCCCGCTGAGGTGCCTTCTGAATCTACCAATTAATCGATCATTTCATATGATGTGGCATAAACATTCAGAATTTAGCTAGCTTACTGGTCCAAGGTTTTGAAAGCTGACTACATGAACGCGATCTTACCTTCTGCTTGTCTGGGAGCAGAGGAAGACGATGCCATGCATTTTCCCCTCCCGACGACGTCATGTTTGGATACTGAATAAAAAACAAGTATGTTTATGCCACTCGATCAAGTCCAATTTTTAAAAAATCACTCATACCAAATAATTTAAAAAGTTATTAAAGAGTATAAATTTATTCCACCGGCAGTGGCACAAGCCTCACAAGTTTTAAAATTAGTGCCACATACTGAAATATTTAAAATTTAGTGGCATTTCATAATATTACAAATTGACCCGGCGGCATAACCTTAATTTTCTGTTTAGTACACTGCCTTGGTCCCAAAATACAAGATATCCTAACACTCAAAATTTGTATTTAAGGGACTGGGGAAGTGGGGAGACCTGAGAGTGAAACACATTGACTGTGTTTCCATATTTTTGCAATTTATCCCTAAAATATCTATTTATTCTACTTAACCAGGTGTCGGCCATAATAATAACAATCGATCAGTACAGGTTACAATCAATTGTTGAGGAGGCATGGTAGGTTTTTCTATTTGTCACTGCTCTGTCTTAAATTACTTGGATTCCTCATAGTATGTAAATGTACTAGCTCATAAAATTAAGTGTGCACATATTCGACGGATACTTCTATCCCAGGTGGTCAAGTATAGGTGAACATAATATTTCAAGGAGCAAAGAGTTTGCAAGCAATAAAATGGTGATATGGACATGAAAAGACCCCAATTTCGTCGACCAGGACTATCTTGAAGAAAGGATATACGCACCAGCATTGTCAGTCGAAAATATGTCCATCAACAGCTGCTCCATTCGGCCTTGCCGAAATAGCTAAATAAACAGGAAATATATGTATTATAAGAGCATATGGTAGACAACTGTAAATTATGATTTAGTTATAGAGCAGTGAAGCAATTACCATCCCTGAGAAGTCCTCGGCAAGGCGAAAAATAAAAGCATTCTGTATGCCCATATTCTCATTAATTGAGTTGAAACCTTGGTCGACTTTTCCCGCAACCACGTGCACCGTGGTGTTGGTGCTGATACCGATCTGACGATGCACATCATGCATTTTATCCAGTACATCTTTTTTCAGCTTCTCCAGTGTGGTGGCTATTTGACCGGCCTGGAAAACTCGGAGCAAGGCGCTGGCGCTTCTGCATTTCCTAACTTTGGCCTCCGTATCCTCCAGGGCAACCTTGAGGCGCCCCACCGCGTCGCGCACGCTCGGGTCCTCCATTGCCGGCACCGCTTGCATCAGCTCAAGTTCTTTGCTCAGAGCGTCCACAAAGTCAAACATCTTGCGGCAATCGTTGTTATTGTTTCGGAATTTCTCCACCAAATCCTTGATCTTGAACCCGATGTCGATAACTTGCTTCACCAGATCAGCCATCTCTGCTGCCACTAGGCGTACGATGGATCCGCCGCTACATTACCAGAGTACCAGAGCATGCATCAAGTTGAAATAAATACAAGAAGATCGATCTGGTAACCGACCGTTTCTGTTATGTTCACCTCAAGCAGAATACAAGAATATTAACAGCCGAGTGATTAAGATTCAAAGCAACAGCGCTGCACAGTATTCGTTGTGCTAATAAGCAATCAAGCAAGGGAGTACCGACCTGCTTATGAATTAATTGAACCAGGACCTCCTACCAGCGAGATCGATGAGGTTGTGTGAACTGGGGAAGCCGGAGAGCATGCGCGGCCTGAAGAAGAAGAAGAAGAAACAGGCGTGCCACTATATATTGTCTCCTTCATCTTTCCACCTACTCATTAATATAAAGAGCTGGTAGCACGTTGGCTTTGAAAACACCTAAACCAGTGTGTCTTTGATGGGTCTCTCGTAGGGTTAAGAGGCTTATGGTCGCAATAGAGGAAGAGGCTAGGCTATGGTGTTTAGCTGGTGCCTCGGGCCTACGCAGCATTGTTGTAAGTGGTGTATGGCTGTCCTCTCAGATGGCTTGTTGTTGGTCTTCTTACACCTTTCTTATTTTTAATATAATGGTACCTAACTCTTCTATGTGTGTTCGAGAAAAAAAAATATATAATGAGCTGGTTTGGTTTGGCTCGTTAACAAAACCAGTGAAAAGGTCCAGATTAGATGTTCCCGCGGTGTGATCGCGCTGTTCTACAACAAGTAGGAGAATGATAGAGAATACATGCATACGGTATTATGCACCACTACAACAGCTCTCGATATATGTAATACGCTTTTTTTCATCTAAGTACATAGGACCATAGAATGATTGAGATAACACATGCAACACCACATTTGTATGGGTAGCTCATAAATCCCTCCCTTTTCTTAATAATTGAAAAGGGCTGGTCGGTATGAAAGTGCGTGTATGCTTCCATTGTTCCTTGTTAATACCTGAGCTTGATAAAGCTTTGGAGAGACATGCACATGCTGCATCCGTGTTCCCACCTGTGCATAGAATAAAGTCGCTAGTATAAACATTCCGGTTGTCCAACTGATTCAAGATTAAAATGACAGTTACATTGTGCCCAAGATATTCCGTAACTAGTTTCTGAGCTGCCAACAATTAATCCTCAGTGCCCAGGCATAAACATGAACTAGGATTTGATGACAACTTATTTATTTTTCTAATTGCGTTGGCTAGCTAGGATTTGAAATCCAAATATCCATCTTTGATGCCAGATTTGTTTTATGTATCAGTCAACTCACTCAAAACTCTAAACTGACCGGGAAAGATATGCAATGCACTAGACTTTATGCTCCATAGCATTGAAACCGAACATGCTTCCAACTATGGATCGTGCAAAAGATGGATGCCACCAAACTTGCAGCTTAGCTTGCCATGGAAGCGTGCATCATTGCCCCTAGGAAAGTCTCACTTAGTGTTATCATGATAAGTTGATGCACGGTTCTCTTGAATAAAATGAGGAAGCCACCTGAAATTCATGAATGGGATTGCTAAATATATAATTCAGATTTTCCATTTTAAATAATTATTAGGAAATGAAACAAGGAGGAAGCCACCTGAAAGTTTTTTCAATTCCAAATCTTAGAGATATTTCGTCGACCTATAGCAAAAACAGTCAGTTGAGACAGAAATATACAAAGGACAATGGAGGTCGTTGCAAGCTCAGTTAGATTAAGATAGCTGAAACAAACTCAAAAGTTGCAAACACTAATTGAAGGACCCTGGAATTAAATATGGAATTAAGTCCTTAAGAAATCATCGTTCACGATGCCTACCCACTGAAATCACCATACTTTAAGAAGCTTTCCAACAGATCCATGTTGGCAAAGCAAAAAAGCAAACACCTGTGGGAACGTGGACTCTCTCTTTTTAAGGCAGTCAAGTGGATTTCCTTTCACCTACAACTTATTTTAGAAAAAATTGCAAAAACCGACCTTCATATATTCCATTTTATTCATATGCATTCCGCATTCGTGGAAGGAACACGAAGAGATCACAGAGAAGGATGGTGCTAAGGACATCACTGCTGGAACTGATTTTGTTATTGAGTATGCAAACATTGTTTAAACCCAAGGCAAGCCTGTGCATTTCACCCTTTTGAAATATTTTCATTTTATCACAATTATGTGATGTTGGTATGTTTGTGTATTAAGGAATACAAATTGGTTGACACTATAGCTGCATTTCTTTAGGATTCCTATGAGGTTTAGAGTCTAGCTGGTTCAAGTCATCCAGCAATATGCCAAGCTAAGTTTTCTAGACATCGGTCGAAGTCAAGGGGTTGCAAACCGCTCGTGAGTTGTAAAAGTTCTCCTCTAGGATTTTGAGTTGTGGTTTCACCATGAAAAAAGTTGAGACATGACCAAGAACGGTCAGGAGTATCAAGATATGGTTCTTGTATGCATTTATCTGTGTCAATTAAAGACCAGTCGTTGTGGCTCCGTTGAGCAACTTTGAACAATACCAAGAACATGCTAGTGATATGGGCACTAGTAAACCGAGGTAACTCAATTAACGTAGTGGTTGGATGATTCCCCACTTCTGGTGATGATGTTTAGGAGAGTGCATGGGCTAACCATGGATAGCCCAGAGGTGTGATACCGCATGGGGGACGTGTACTCGGGAGCAATGAGAGATCCAGACTGGCCCTATTGTCATTGTGAAAGGTTGAGTACGTGACTTTGTGGAATGCACGTACGTCGTGTTGCTTAGGTTTCTCCTATAGGATGTAAATCGATTGATTTGATCACTATCCCTCACCGGTTATTGAGTACCATTTGTGATCACTATCACATCATAGTAAGAACATAGAATGATTGATAAATTTTTTGATTTTATTAATTATTATTCTTGTACTGCAAAATGGTTGATGCAAAAGTATTGAAAACATTTACTTTCTGCATTATATCCTTTTAACATGACTAAAACTTGAAAGAAAGACCAACTATTAGTGCTGATTTTTTGTAATGAATTCCTCCGCATATTACAGCTATTGCATGGTTAGGAGTCAGCTTTAGAAAGCCACTTTAATAGGTGAGACTTGCTGAGTATTAGCTACCTAAGGTTTGTTGTTTCCCTTTTTTAGTTGCAATGAAGCAAGTTGAGTACTGACTTTCTTACGAATTAATTGAACCAGGAGCTCCTACCGGTGAGAGCGATTAGAAGCTAGTGTGAACTGGGAAAGCCGGAGGGAGGGGTGGGTGGGTGGGGAGATAAAGCCAGGGGCATGAGCAGCGTGAAGGAGAAGCAACATGCGTTCCACTATATATGATCTCCTCCATCTTTCCATTTATTCATTAATATAAAAAGCTGGTAGCATGGTGGCTTTGGAAACACCGAAACGAGTGTCTTTGATGGGGCCTCTCCTAAGGTTGAGAGGGTTATGGTCGACATAGGAGAAGCGGCTAGGCTGTGGTGTTTAGCTGGTGCCCCGGGCCTATGCAGCATTTGCCCTGAGTGCAACAGTTTAGCTGTGTTGGCTCGGGTGAGTGGTTTTTTTTTCCCTGATGTAAGTGTTGTGTAGCTGTTCTCTTAGATGGCTTGTTGTTGGTCTTCTTAGACCTTTCTTTCTTTTTAATATAGTGACATGCAGCTCTCCTATGTGTGTTCGAGAAAAAAAATTATAATGAGCTGGTTTGGTTTGGCTCTTAAGCAAAACAGTGAAAAGGTTCAGACTAGATGTTCCCATGGTGTGATCAGCTGTTGTATTCTTACGACTAGGCAATTGATAGAGAATACAAGCACATGGTATTATCCACCACTCCTAACCACTCTCGATATAAGTACGTAGGACCGTAGAGTGATTGAGAACACATGCAACACCACATTTGTATGCGTAGCTCATATAACCATAGTTCCATGTTAATACACGAGCTAATAAAGCTTTGGAGAGACGCATGTACATGCTGCCTCCGTGTTCCCACCTCGGCATAGAATTAATATAGTAGTATAAACATTCCGGTTGTCCAACTGATTCAAGATTAAAATGACAGTTACATTGTGCCCATGATATTCTATAACTAGTTTCTGTAGTAGCAACAATTAATCCTCCTCACTGCCAGGCATACACGTGAACTAGGATTGGATGACAATTTATTTATTTATCTAATTGCGTTGAATAGGATTTGAAATTCAAATATCTATCTTTGATGCCAGAATGAGTTTTATATATCAATCAACTCACTCAAAACTCTAAACTGACCGGGAAAGATATGCAATGCACTGACTTATATGTTCCATAGCCTTGAAACCAAATTTGCTTCCAACTATGTATGAAAGCAAAAGATGGATGCCACCAATCCCAAGGAAGCGTACTTCATTGCCCCTAGGAAAGTCTCAGTGTTATCATGATAAGTTGATGCATGGTGCTCTTGAATGCTACGAGGAAGCCACCTGAAATTCATGAATGGGATTGCTTAATCTATAATTCAGCTTTTGCATTTTAAATAATTATTTGGATATGAAACAAGGGGAAGCCACCTGAAAGGTGTTTTCGATTCCATATCTTAGAGATACTTCATTGTCCTGTATAGCTATTGCAGTCAGTTGAAACACACAAACAAAGAATAATGGAGGTCGTTGCTAGCTCAACTAACTGTAGATAGCTGAAACAAACTCAAAAGTTGCAAACGCTAATTGAAGCACCCTGGAATTAAGTATCTAATTGAGTCCTAAAGAAATCGTCGTTCACGACGCCTACACACTGGAATCACCATACTTTATGCAGCTTTCCAACAAATCCATGTTGGCAAAGCAAAAAAGCAAACACCTGCGGGAACGTGGAGTCCCTCTTTAAGGAGGTCAAGTGGATTTCCTTTCATCTACCACTTATTTTAAAGAAAATTGCAAAGACCGACCTTCATACATCTACATGTAAGTTATTTTGTTATGGTATAGCACCTGCACAGATAGACCGTTCACATGACTGGAGGCATAGCACATCATCAAATTCAGGACCTTGAATTTCTTACACTGTACAGCAAGAAGGGTTCCATTATTTAGCATGCATATAAATTGCTATGTCTAACCTGCTTGCAGAATGTAAATACCTGATATTTTAAACGAGGTGATCGTGGTTGTTTTAAAATGAGGTGATTGGTTTTGGGAGAAGGATTGAGGTGTTTGCTTTATTTGTATTAGTAAATATTACCATTAGTATGGGCAGCATAATTTTTTGTATTATAATGGTATAAAATTTTTAACTCTCAATTCAGTAACTAGTTTATTATAAAAATATAAATTTAGAAGCCACAGTGCTGTTCGGTCAAAAAGGAAATAGAAAGACCATTCACGTAAAAGACTGAATTCATAGCAATCATCAAATTCAGGTCCATGAATTTCTTACACTACAGCAAGGAAGCTTCCCTTATTGAAAATGCATATACATTGCTATGTCATGAGAAAAACAGGAGCCAACACAATTGCAGTCAAGAGTTACAGTTCGTTAGGCCTCTACGCGGTGCCATTTGCATTGCATGAATATTAAATTTCCACAGGGTTAACAGAGTTAGGGCCACCTTTTAGTGTCTAGATTATCGATCACAACAAAAGAGGACCAGCAACATACAAGTGAACTGGAATGCCAGAGCAAGCTCTGCCTATACACTATGAAGAGCACGCAGAAGGATATGTCAGATTGCCACTTCACAAGGACATATGGAATGTTCTGCTTCATATATATATATAAAGTTACACCTCCAAGGTCTAGAATATGTGTCTTTGTTTTTTATAGTATGCAAAACTAACCGTTGCACCTAAATAATCTGCCAAGGAAACAAATGGTAGGGAAAATAACAGATCATTTCTTTGGATAGTTAGTAGGATCGGGTCCAATATCACGTGATCCAGTATTCACATACGGTCCTCGGAATGTAGCTTGCGGTGGAAGAGGTTTTGAAGAATCAATGATAGGCTTGTTCTTTGATTTCCTGCAAAGTGTGCAGATAAAATAGAAAGGTCAATGCACAACTCTTCTTCTCAAGGTTCTAGATAGCGGTAGTGAGTGCATAGCTTGCCCTTACACAAAGAAGAATGGAAAGGCTAAGCCTGCACCAGCAAAGACCAATAAGCCAGTGGCAACTAAAGCATTGCGTGCCTTGGACATGGGCTTGATTTATCACTGTATGAGAAAACAGAGAAAAATATGTCAGTATAGAAAATATTACAAAAGCACCATCTGTTATTAAGGCATAAAAATTGCTGCAGTACAGTAGAAAATACAATTGCTATATCTGAAGATAGTAGCTAAAAAAATTAATAAAACAAAATCAACAGAGTTCCTTCATTTCCTTTCAAGGAAAAAATGCCAACGCATTTGGCTTCAGGGTGACAAATAAAGCTAATGTTAACATTCAATGGTTAATAAGGCTTCATCAAGTTTCACTGCCGGTAAATCAAAACTGCAACAAAATGTTAGCCTACTGGATACGAACAAACAAGACTACAACCAATAAACCAGCTATATGTACGGTGGTAGTGTTCAGAGGCCATGCCTCTATGCAAGGTACTACACTCAAACCAATTGTTCAGCATATGGTATCTGACAATAGTATAAGAACATGAGCTAAATATAGTGTTTAACTGTTTATTTCGAATTTGTCTAGAAGGGGACTCAAGAGAAGGCTCTTGGGTTAGGTCAACTACTTTACCTCGAGTCGGGGCGCGCAGCAGAGCAGATCTTGCGGCATA
>BCLH01002427.1:16460-46325 GCA_001602315.1 Zoysia pacifica | reverse complement strand
CGCGCCGTCCACCGCGCCGGCCTCCGCCGGTACGTCTCCGCGCCGGTACTCCGGTGGGTGTCCTGGTGGTGGCGGTGAAATGGGAGTACGTTTCCCCCCCGAGGGTTGGCTTTGCTTACCGTGTGGCCGCTCTGTGCAGGCGGCGTGTCAGCGGAGGGGATGGAGGGGCCGCAGTGGAAGACGGTCAGCGCCAAGCGGTTCGGGATCAAGGAGACCATGATCCCCGACGAGGCCTGGAACGTTCTCCACCGCCTACGCAGCAGAGGTGCGTCCTCACACTCATGTCTTCTTTGGGTTATCCTGGTGAATTCTGAAACTGAAAGGATAGAGATTTGAATGCGCCATTTTTTTTGGGTGGGGGGCTGCTAATCATATATGAATGTTAAATCACATTTGTGTAATTGTATCAGGTAGTCAAATAGTATTATGGGTGGATAATTTATATACATTATAGAGCCTGATGGAAAACACTAATTCGTTTATTGATTATTAGGGGAATACTGGATTTTTTTTATATTGTCATGGTTGTTAGAGCGTGATTCTGAATTGAGGGCAACATTATATTATGGTATCCAACTGGTTGTTTTAATTCCTTTGTATTTTCCATCCTCTTCTGTTAATTGTAGTTGCAATTTTGAATCTTTTGACTGTATTTTGATGGAGATGCTTGTTCTAATTATCAGCTAAGATTATATGTTGAGCTGGAGTACCCTTTCAATTTATCCTATTGTGTGGCCACAAATTCATTGCAACATGCGCATCAATACTACACTTAGTTGTTGGACATGTCGCCTTTTAGTAGGCCAGCTGAGGAGAAGCTTGTGCAACTTATCGGAGGTTGGTTGGACATATCCAACAGACCTCAAGAGGCATGCTTCGTAGCGGGATAATAAGTTGGCCTAGTTATGTGAGGAGAGGTAGAGGACGATCAAACTTGACATGGGAGGAATCTGTGAAGAGAGGTAGAGGAAGACTCCGTGAAGAGATATTTGAAGGATTGGAATACCACTAAGGAGCTGCCTTAGATAGGAGAAAGTGGCAGCTAGCAATTCACATGCCAGAACCTTTATTTTGTATTTTCCATCCTTTCCTCTTTTCTGTTTGGTTTTTGCCCTTTCCCCCTTCCTTCCCCTCCTCGTTTTTTGACTTTTTATCCTTGTGCTTTGGCTCTTGGGGTTATCATCTCTAGCCTACCCCAACTTGCTTGGGACTGAAAGGCTTTGCTGCTGTTGTTGTTGTCGTTGTTATTGTTTTCGTCGTCGTCGTTGTAATCGTCATTGTTGTTTGTGCTGCTATCTGCTTTCAGTTTTGTTGATATGTGTTTCATTTATTTTGCAGGATACGATGTGTACCTGGTTGGCGGTTGTGTTCGAGATCTCATAATGAAAAAGACACCGAAAGATTTTGACATAATAACAACAGCTGACCTTAGGCAGGTTATAACTCAAATTAAAAGCATCTTATCTTGATGTGGCGATGTTTTGAAATTAAGTTAGTTACCTAAGTTTTTGAAAGTTGATTCTTAGATTGCTTGTTGCATTGATATGTGAAGCTGGCTAAGTTTGATGGTAGATATGTGACTTATTTGCTAGTTGCTGCTGACAGGTGCATTTTCATCTTGTGAGTGCAAATTTTAATTTCTGAAATGAAGAGGTGCTTGGATTATGCATATTGTACATGTATATTCATATTATGCTAAGGGTACATAGACGGGAAACTGTTATGCTACAAGGCAGGACTACATCTGGTTTTTGGTATCCTTCCCACTGGATTACCTAAGGACTTTAGTATCTACATTTTTGTGTAGTGAAAGCTAATAAGGTAAATACCAAGTGTGACCATTTGGTAGCTAGATATTAAGTTTAAATAATCAATTCTGACCAATACCTGGTTATTTCGTCAGTTACGTTTTATCTGGTGCCAAAGTGGTCCTGTTGTGATGTGAGGATGGCTTGCTTTGAAACAATGATCATGCTTTCTATATATGTATCTCTTTGTTATAGACTTCACCATACTCATATGATGTACTTAAATGATGACTTGGGCTGCATCGACAGTATTACTTGGTGTGCACATATCTAAAAAGGTTGTAAGCAGTGTTATATGCTTAACATTACATATCTGTCAAATATTGGAGAATTATCAATATTTCAGCTTTCTTCAGCATCTATGAGGCATGACAGTAGGAATTTGACATATTAACATAAGAGATTTTAAACTTAGAAAATATATATGTTTGATATCTAACCTAGTGTATGACTCTATTTTGCATGAATGGATTGGATACAGTGTAGTTATGTACAACAGACATTATATACTATATGGCATATTTATTAGTGTTAAACTATTTTGTATTTTATTATAGCATTGGTGACATATCTTATGTGGCTGGTTCCACTTTTGCATGATTGCTTGTTTTGTTGTGAGATGGCAAATATTACTTATACAATGTTATTGAGGCCCTGATTGGCACAATTTCTACTGAATGGAAAAGCAGAGAGGGTGATAAGATGCTGCTGCTGCTTATTCCTTCATTTTAGTTCATTCTTAGAAGTTGCTTAACTAATAAGCTGTGGCAAAGTCCTGTTTTTATTTGCAACTTCTGTTTATCTCTGTAAAGAAGCTGTGCCAAAGAGGGCCAAATAATTTTTTTAATCTCTGTAGGTGAAAGATACTTTTCCTGGATCAGCTGTTATAGTAGGAAGGCGTTTCCCCATATGTCATGTTCATGATAACAATTCTATTGTGGAGGTTGGTATATCAACTAATCTCTGCTACTTACTCATTAAGTGCACATTTCGTTCTTGGAATTTGTCCAATTAGATTTTCCTCTATAATCGATTGTGCATTTAACTAAATATATTTTATGCCTTCTCAATGGCAGGTGTCAAGTTTTAACACGTGTGTAAGAGGTTCAAATGTTAGTCAGATTTATAGTGCAAAGAGCCAAAATTGTAGCAAAAATGATTATATTCGCTGGAAAAACTGCCAGAGGAGAGATTTCACAATAAATGGGTTGGTGCTTTTATTGTACTAAGATAACTGATTGCCACATAGCAAGTTATAGAATTATAACAGTTTTCTCCTGATGCATGCAGGTTAATGTTCAACCCATATTCAGAGAAGATCTATGACTACTTGGGAGGCATTGAAGATCTTAAGAAAGCGAAGGTCTGTATACTTGCTTAATTCATATTTGAATCAGTTCAACACCATCTAATTAAGTAATTATTGTGTTCTTATGTGTGACCTTCCCACTCCTTTTGCCAGGTTCGTACCGTAATTCCTGCTGACACTTCATTCCAGGAGGACTGTGGTTGGTGTCTAAATTTCAATATATTTGTCATCATAGTTCTTAATCTCTCTTTTGATTATTGTCATTAACTGAGTCATATAATTAACAGCCCGTATTCTGCGCGCAATCAGAATTGCTGCTCGTTTAGGGTTTAGCTTTCCCAAAGAAACAGCTTATTATGTGAGAACACTTGCCTCCTCAGTGGCAGGACTTGACAAGGTTCGATCCTTACATGGACAAAACTCTTTGCTCATATAAACGATCTTAAAACCAACGACAAAGTAACTTGTATATATGCCTCTTATTGGCTTTCTAATTACAGGGAAGAATACTCATGGAGATGAACTATATGCTTGCTTATGGTTCAGCTGAAGTTTCACTAAGGTTGCTTTGGAGATTTGGTCTTCTTGAGCATTTGTTGCCCTTTCAGGTAACCACATGGTCAGCTGGAATGGACATATCTCGAAAATAAAGTATCTGTATGGCTTTTAGTTTTGTTCTTTTGATTGAATGGTTGTATTGATTTTGCAGGCAGCATATTTTTCTTCCATTCGTTTTAAGAGGAAGGACAAAGGTTCTAACATGCTACTTGTAAGTTTCGATTTTGCTAAATATATTCTAGTTATGTGAAGGAACTAGACATTATGATTTGCCATGATTAATGGAAGCCTATATGTTGTGCTCTCCTTGTTCTGCATCCCACTTTGCAGAGTGGAATCTTTACCTGTGACTTTGGTCCTTTTAGCTCCTGGAACAATTGTCAACAAAAGGTTGCATGTTACTATATATTATTAGTTACTTGCATAACTTTCAACAATATTAAGACTAAAGATTGATCTATTCTGATTAAGACATCCTTTTATATCGCAAGGTGTTTTCCTTGTTATGGTGGCATGCTAGTAAACTACATCTAAACAGTAGAGTTGTTTAATGGATCTTTGATCATTGCTTTTATCCTTTAGTTTTGCTTTCTTTCTGTACTAATAAATTTGTGCGTTGACATTGTTATCAATCTTGGTGTGCAGGTCTTGTTTTCTAATCTGGATAATTTTCTTGCGCCTAACAAGCCATGCCATAATAGTCTATGGTGAGTTGAATTATGCGGCATATGGATTATGTCTAGTCTGGTTCATCTCCAAGGTGATATCCTATTTGATCTATGTTGCCGCAGGATAAGCATTCTAGCCTTTCATGAAGCTCTGGCACGACAACCACGTGATCCTCTGGTTGTGGCTACTTTTGCACTAGCCTTCTACCTGGGAGGTGACATGTCGTTGGCAATAGATATTGGAAAGTCAATCACCCGCCAACATGATGCTAGTTTCCGAGAGCTCTTAGAACCACGAGTCTGGAAGGATAAACATTTGGTAGCTGAGGTACAAGGTTTTGCAGCCTTGATGAAGCAGGTGTTAACTGAAATGACTGACGAGCATCATGTTTCAAATGCTATGGCGAAAATTCCTCAAGCACCATCCTCGGATGTCGTAAGCACAACTGACTTATGCCTTCCTTTTTATGTTAGATATTTCACTAGTGTTTAGTGCGCTGTACGCATCACATCAAAACAAACTTGACAAGTCATGGCAGTAGGACAACTGAAAATAACAAAAAAAAAGGAAATAACTTTTTTTTTGTCATTCTGTTATGTTGTTTTTAAGGTAGACAAAAAGAAGCTAACATGATTATTGGCCCCGCTGATTGTTCCTATTCTGGTTTACGATTTGAACGTGTTGAAAACTTGAAATTGCCGTTGGAGCTATTTCTATTATTGTTCTCCTTGTTCTGGTTAAATAATTACCTCTTGTCTATGTTAGGTGTTCATACCGCTACAAGCCTTCCTGAAGGTTGTCAAATTAATTGAGAGTATTCAATATGGAAAAAAAGAACGAGGATACGAACCAAAACGTGATGGAAAGATCAACTATCATAACCTGTCTTATGGTACAAATTCAGAAATAACAAATCTCTTTACTCTGGTTGTTTTTGACACATTATATCCCACAAACATGGAGAATGAACATGATGGAAGCTCTTGAAGACAATTCTTTTTGGGCGTGATCAATGTGGTTCTTGAAGATGATTCAGGACTCACAAGGGATCTAGTGCTTTGCCAGCTCACTGCAGGTCAGCAGGGTCAGGATTTGAGCTGCTGTCTATAAAGCACTGCAGAATATCAGATGTTAGGCCTGATGATGTTGGTACGATCCTGTCATATGATTTGGTCATCAGTGTATGGCACAGTTCATAACTCAGCATGGCCAAATCGTGAGCATTGGGGGCGGAGCTGCTAATTCAGTAATAAACAAGTGTTAGAGACTACATTTTTTCTAACAGCTGAAAATTCTGTTAGAACATGTAAATTATAATGTTAACTTTATTTTTTCACCCTTGTTTGACAAAGGGTTCCTCTGGAAATTAACAATCCAAGGTTTTAGAAGAGGGAAGCTTTCAGCAGCACATTTTTTCATCCTTGTGGAAGAGGGTAACTTTTCAGCAACTCATTTTTCAGATTGGAAAAGGATATCCGCTTGGGATATAGTAACATATATTTATGTGCAAAAGATCAGACTCGTGCATGGTAGTTGTGACTTGGGCGGTCGGACTCTGCTGACCTACAAGTATAATAGTATCGCTTATTTGCGTTTATGTTTTTTTTTAATTATTATTTCTAGAGTTCTATTCCTGGTTCTTATGGTTTCTTGTATACTCCTACACTACTTGACACAAATGCATTATAGTTGTTCTTGTTGTTTGACAAGGGTTACCCCCTCTTTTGATCTTCTATATGTTGCCTGAATTTAAATAAATGGAGTATGATCGCTGACGCTACACATAAAATTAAGCTATGTTTCGTATCTTGGTAGGACTGCAATGTTAGTAGGTAACTGTACAGCACCTCCTTTTCCCGCCGATCTTTTTATTTGTGTTTTGGACGTTCTCTATCGCTGTTGGCTCTAACATCATTATTGACTATTCGTTTTATTTAAAAATTAGCTCAAATAAGTAGAACTACAAGCTACGTTTGAAATACTTTTGATGATAATGCAAGTTATATATGAAATTTCTCATATTTTTTAAATAAGGTGAATAGTCAAGTTGATATTAAAAGTCTAACATCAGCATCAATTTATTAAAAATGGAGGGTAATATATACAAAGCACACAACCATGATTTTAAGTAGAGGATATGACATTTTGATTATGGACTTGCAATTCAATCACTTCTAAGAGGGACTCAAATCCTCTACCGTAGAGGGGAAACTGCACACATGCACTGTAGCGAAGAATTTAGATAGAGTTTTCACCGTTCGATAGAAAATGAATGCATCGGATTTGTCGCTACAGTAAAATCGATGGACATTAGTTTTTAAGTGAACAATTCAATTTTTACTGTTCACATATGAAAACGACAATGTTAGCAACCGCGCTACAGTAACTTCTTTGTGGTAATGCAGAGAATCCGGACCATCTAAGAGGATGTCAAGCACTAGCATAAACACAAATAAGTTTTTGGTAACTAAAAATACTGAGAGCACCAAAGTGGATTTTTTGACCACCCCCTCATATATATGAGGAGTAAATCAAGAGTCATCGGATCCATAAATGAACTGATTTTTTTTTTCTAACGACCCCATTCATCATCGTTGGGCACCCAAATAAGTTTTTGGTAACTAAAAAAAATGGGGAGCACCCGAATCATCGTTGGGCACCCAAATAAGTTTTTGGTAACTGAAAAAATGGGGAGCACCCGAAGCAGATTCTTTGACCACCCCGAAAATAAGGAGCAAGTTAAGAGCTATCGGATTCACCGATGAAAAAGATCAACTGATCATTTTTTCTAAAAATCTCGTTTATCCTCCTGGGCACCACTTACTCCTCCTCACTTTCATTCTTTGCCCGGGGGCATCGGCCCACTGCCGTGGCGTCAAGCCCATCTCCTCTCCTCTCCGTTAAAAAACAAAAGCCCAACTCCTCTTTTCCGCTCGCTACGCGACACACCCACCCGCTCCAGGCTCTCCTCCCTCGCCGTGCTCCGTGCTAAAACCCTAGCTGTCCCACCTTCCTCACCTCCGCGATGGCCACCGCCGATAGCAAGGCCCAGCCCGTCGCCTCCGACCCTGCCCCGGTCCCAGAGCCCGCGCCTGCGCCCGCTCCCTCCCCGGCAAAGCGCAAGCCCGAAGCCGAGGCCGAGGTCGACAAGCCAGCGCCCAAGGCCGCGCGCCCCGACGCCGACGAGGAGGCGGCCGCCGAGGCTGAGGCCAGGGCCCGGGCTGTTGACAAGGGGAAGGGCAAGATGGTGGTCGAGGAGGTGGAGGACGACGAGGACAACGAGGCGGCGGACAGCGACGGCAGCGACGACGACGAGCTCTGCGAGGACCCGCTCACCGAGGTCGACCTCGACAATATCCTGCCCTCGAGGACCCGCCGCCGCGCCCCGCCGCAGCCCGGGGCGTACCTCGTCCCGCCGGAGGAGGCTGCGAATGAAGAGGAGGACGACGACGCAGACGCCGACGTGGTCCCTGAGGAGGATGAGGACAGCGAAGGTGGGGAGGAGAGCGATTAATCTTGCAGTGGAAGCGTAGAACGGACTCAATAGGTAACTCATTTCTGGTGCTCCTCTGTGATGTGTATTTAGGCCCCGTTTGGAACACATTCCCCCCCCCCCCCCCCCCCCCTCAATTCCTGTGTTTTTACTATGAAATTGAACTGATTCCTGTGAAATTCACCAGTTAAGTCTGTTGTATGGGGCTGCTGGTTCCTCGGAAATGTGTTATTTATCATTTACCTATAGCCCTGCGGAATTTGACTAGTGATGCACCTATGTAACTATCCTGTAGGAGTCCCCACCTTTTTTATTTTTGTTCTTTGCACATTATCTGTGGCTATGCCCTTTTGCAGTATAGTTGCTTTAACCTATAGCACTTAGCTTGTTCAATTACATAAAACATTACCTGGCATCGTTTAAGTATCATAGCCCTGTTAATGTTGAAGTCCTAACTTGTTTGTGAGCAGAACTTATTGGTAGATGCATGCTTTCTGCTTGCTTGCTTTTTCAAAGTGAGCCTCGTATTATGTGAATCATTCACATAAACTTTTTCCCATTTTAGAATCATATGTCCCAGCATATCTTTTGGAATATGTACACTACAGTGTGCACTGTGCATAAGCAATTGCTGACTGAAATGTTAGCTTAAGTTATGGGGCGGAGACTGTCCATTCTCTGAAATGAATAACAAAGACAAGGGAGTGTTGGAGTGAGGAGATTTATAAGTTGGAGTGTTGAACTGGGATTTTAAACATCCTATGTTTCATATCAAAGTGTGGCAGGTGCCTAATCCCATGATCCGATCCTGTCAACAAAATGACTGGTTCATTGTTTTATTAGCTTTTGACAGATTGTTCTAAATATTAGCATAGGGTAATTTTAACGTTACAGTAGATATGGCTGTAGGACTTAGATCTGGAAAGAGGAAAGGAGTGCAGGGTGGTGGGACAAGATTGAGGGATGGGAGAGGATGGTTCTCTTGGTATCGAGATTTTTTGGCAGCTGGATTTAAGACATCATATGCATATGCGCCATATGTTACTGTCAGCGTAAAATGGTATTGATGAACCATCATTTGAAGATGCCTAGTTCTTTGGAACATTCCCATTTAGAAATGTGTCATGTTGTCTAGGTGCCATGAAGGCAAGGCTTGCAAAACTGGTGAAAACCGGCAGGTTTTCGTGGTTTTCGGCGAAACCGGTCCTGTCCGGTTCCACGGGCTACTGGTTTTTGGTTTAAAAATTCAAAAAATCGAAAAATTTTGAAAATCCAAAAACCGGTCAAACTAAGCGGTGAACCGGAAAAACCGATGGAAAACCGCTCAAACCAATTTGGTCTCAAATTCAAAAAAGGTAAACCAGAAAAACAGGTCAGTAAACCAGTAAAACCGAGCGATTTTCCCTCAAAAATTTGATTTTCGCATTTGTTCGGTTTTTACAGTTTACTGTAGCGTTTTCTCCTTTTTACCCCAATTTGCTTGGGACCAAAGGCTTTGTTGTTGTTGTTGTTGTTGTACTGTAGCGTTTTCCGATTTTCACGAAAACCAGCCAAACTGGTGCTGGCCGGTTTTCGGGATTGAAATGATTTCTAAAACCCTGCATGAAGGTTCTTGCTGCCTTCTTAGCCCCTAGTGCTTTGACGCTGACGGAGAAGCTTTACTGTTTTTCTTTCCTAACCGTTATTAGTATAGTTCAATATTAAAAGCTTGAGAACTGACAAGCTTTCCATTGATTTGAATTGGGCCTTAAGCAGCTAGACCCAATCTGGATTTAAGATGAAAATCATGGTTCTTGCTGCTGCCTTCTTAGCCCCTAGTGCTTTGAAGCTGACGGAGAAGCTTTACTGTTTTTCTTTCCTAACCGTTATTAGTATAGTTCAATATTAAAAGCTTGAGAACTGACAAGCTTTCCATTGATTTGAATTGGGCCTTAAGCACCTAGACCCAATCTGGATGAAAGATGAAAATCATGGTTCTTAGCTGAGTGGAAAAAACCAGTATTTCTTAAGGATATCATGGACTTTGATACATTTGTCCAGGCCTATCTCGATGCAATGCAATTTGCATATGCATCTGGTGCAACATGGTGGCTTGGACTTGTTAATGTAAAATGTATTTTCTGCTATATCTCGTATGCTGACTAGCTTCCTTTTCTATTTTTTTCTTCTTCTCTTGGTATCTTTTTCTTTTCTGTCTTGTACTTTCATTTGACTTTTTTTTCTTGGCTCATGTGGGTTTCATCTCGAAGCTACCCCAACTTGCATGGACTAAAATCCCATAAGATTCTGTTGTTGTTGTTGTATGATTGCTCAGTGAGATTCTGCTTTAGCCTGAATATCTTTGTTGTGTGAACAATTACATCCTTCTTTTATCTTAAATTCCCTGACACAAATACGCTTTGCCTCTATTTCCAATAATGTTGCATAGTTCAGACTTCCTATTCTAAAGCATAAATCAAGGCTACATGTGAATTTCATCTCTATTAATTCTTTTGTTATCAATATTTATTGGTATAAGTGCTGATGCATCAAATTTCAGTAAATAGTTTTATCAGTTGTTTAAGTACAGCTATACCATATCTTAGCCCATGCCAGATTATATGGAGCCCGCTGTAATTTAGAAGGGGAGCCTTGGTGCAGCGGTAAAGCTGTTGCCTTGTGACCATGATGTCATGGGTTCGAGTCTTGAAAACAGCCTCTTGCAAAAATGTAGGAAAAGGCTGCGTACAAAAGACCCAAAGTGGTCAGACCTTCTTCTGACCCTGTTCAAGCGGGGGGTACGTGTACTGGGCTGCCCCTTTGTTTTTTCGCAACCACAAGATGAAAAAACAGTTAATGCTTAGTGACCCTTGTTGTAAAACTTTTTTAAGTGTTTTGTTGTGCCTTGTTGAAACATGTGAATGCATTCGCACATTCAAATGGTAGAACCAATAACCAGGTACTTTGCGCTGGATCTTATTATAGTTAAGGGCCTTTTCATTTAACTACAGTATTCTATTAATCTGAGTAGCAGCACTGTAGGAGTGTTTTCTTTCGATTTCACTATCTATCAATCTTTGTGCAGTCATGCTTCATGGGTATCTTGTTAAGAGCAAAGGCTTTTTTCGGTTTCCATGATTGCAAGCTCGGCACCCACTTGTTCATATGTGGTTGAGCTTCTCAATCTCCCTTCTTGTATTGCTGTCTGCTTGAGCAATGGTTCTTATTCTGCCACAATTTGTGCATATAAGCCAATACATCCCTATGTGATTTGATGGTTTCCACATAATGTTATCCACCACACGTTGTTAGTGTGAACTGTTCACTCTGTTGTATGGTAGCTGGTGGACACTTTTTTTTTGGTAAACTGCCTTGCCATATTGTTTATGTCTATTGCTGTACCTTTTATCCTATATACATGTTGCTTCAAGGTGCTAGATGTTCCGGTTGACATTTTTTTGCCAGTACATGGAGATCTCATAAGCTAAATTTGATCCATGCCATCCCATTTTTTTTGCCAAAATTGCAATTATGCAACATGTATTTTGACCTAATTAGGTAACTTGTATGTTTATGTGTTTATCGAGTTCTGATGCATTTCGCTTTAGCCGCATCTACTTGACTCTATAGATTAAAGAAACACCAAACTTAATATAGTGATACATATGTTTTGCATCCAAATCTAGGATTAGTATAGTTGGCAATCTGCCATATGAAGTACATCTTATCCTATCCACAATGTTTGGATTGGGATATAGTATGTCTATTTTTAGTCAATATTTGATATGTTCTGTTTCATTGATGAATCAAATGATGAAGAGATGTACATTCATTCCAAAGAACCACATGATGAGCTGGGACCCTCCCATGTGTTTCTAGTAGCGGCTAATTAATGTACTTCCAAACCCAACTCTGTTACTGACCACTCAATAGTGTTGATGGCTTCTGTACAGTGTTCCTTGCTAAGTTGGGACCATATCAGTAAGGTTCTTATTGGTCTAATATGCACATTATTGAAAACAGATCAGCAAAATAAATCTCCTATGTTGTGCAGTGTTGGCAAGATAGGAGTGTGTTTTCCTTTTTTATTTGTTTTTTGTAGGAAACCAATAAACGCTGTTGTTAATATGGCTTTCTTTTCCCCGCAGGAAGGAATGCTGGGTTCTGGAGTGGAGCTGAATATCATCCCACCTGCAGGGACCTGAATGGGCATGTTTTCTTCGGGGGTTGGCCATGGATGATCCAATCGCATTCTGCAGTCGTTGAGAGTTCTGTCACCATGATTTACGTAGGATCCATTTAACTGTTGAGGGCATATGGCTAGTTCTAATTTTGTATGACTTTGTCAATGGTTTATGCTGTGATCATGGAACGGTTAACGTTGTTTTTGTTTACAGTAGTTCCAGATTTCCAGTAACCAGTGGGTGTTTGTACTTCCTTTTTTGCTGGCTTGCGGTGCCTCGTATGATGATTATTACAAGTGGAACATTCACCCCTCATCTATGGTGATTAGATTCACCGGGAGCTGTGTTTTTTACCGAATTTCTATGGGCAATAGAGAGCTGCTTACCAGATTTGACCAAAGAATAAAAAGTTTGCATCCTTTGGACTTGCCATTCATTTCCAATAGACGGGTATTATGTGATGTGGGTCATGCATGTGTCGCAACTTGTACGCCTCTTTGCAAATTACATTTCCATTCCTCCCCTTTTTGCCCTCCTCCCTATCCTTGACTGATTGCCACAGTAGCCGTGCTGGCGATCAAAGTTTGGACCAGGGAGGTCTCGAAAAAAAAAGGAGAAAGAAAACTTTAGACCTTGGAGCACATGATTGGAACCGGGGTCTACAGAATAAGTTCTCCGCAAATAAGGAATTTACTCATTTAATTTACTGAAGCAGCCTCACAACTGTACTACTGTGAATCGTTCACTGCTAACTAATCCTTTAATTTAACTAGGCCTAACCGCCTAAGCACGGAAGAAAGTTCCTTCGCGAGGGTTTCGGCCGCGCGGTAGCATGCGACGAGAAGAGGTCAATGCGACGAGAAGGGTCCCCTGATGAGCAGGCAGGCTCCTGATCTGACGGCCAGGAGTTTGGACCAACAAGGTAGCGGTCAACACGCCACTTCTATATGTACTTATTCAGTTGCTTCCCTTAAAGGATTTGACTCTATACATATAGTATGCGATCGTGTGACAATAACAATCATCTATCACTTCGAGCTAGCTAGCTAGCCGGCCGCGTTCATATGTGTGCATTTGAAGCTTTTACCTATTTGTCAGGAGTCTCATGACGCGTGTTTAATTTTACAAGAAGATTATAATTAAGCACATCTATTCTCGAACTGATCATGTCATTAGGACAAAAAAATTAATATAAAATTAAATTGAAATTATTACCCAAACGACAATAATTTCTAAACAATTAGTCGATCACTTCTAGTTAGGATCGGAGTGGCGCCGAACGTACTCTCTCTCTACATTTTCAATTTTAATAGTTGTCACTCCGTCGCAGTAGAAATCTATTTTTAAGCTTTTATTAACTATGACTATAACCAATGATTTGGATATATTTAATTAATTTTAATAATATAAATTATATATATTATAAAAATATTTCTTTTGATGAATATAAAAATACAAATGCTAGGTTTTTAAATTTAACTTAAATCTATAAAAAAATTAGTCAAAGCAATAGTCAATAAAAGTTAAAAATAAACTTTTACTGTGACAGGAGGTAGTACTATTTACATGTGCCTGGTCCTCTCTCGTTTGTTTTGAGGCCTATATGTGTTTCCTGTGGTAGATGAGAGACAAATACAGAATTGCGGCTCTTAGTCTTTTTCTCTTTTGTTAGCTTTTTTGTTTTGTTTGTGTTTGTGAGTACTTGAGTTGAAAAATTGTAATTAAAATTATAATATGTGCTTTATGCAGAGGCTGAAAACAAGTTCTCTTTCCTTTATTAAAAAAAATCTTTGAATTTGGAGCGAGAATGAAAAGGGATAAAATGTTGGCGTACATAACGGTAAACACTGGTAGTTAGTACTCCCTCCGTTTCTTGACTTTTAATTTTAATTTTGATCATTTATCTTATTTATAAAAATTTGATAAAAATTATGTATTTTGTTATAATTTGATTAACCATTAGAATTATTTGAATTCTAACTTAAAATTTTATATATTTGAACTAATTTTTTGAGTAAAACAAAAAGTCAAAAATAAAATTAAAAGTTAATAGCGACATCAATTTAAAAACTTAGAGAGTAGGTTCATTGTCACGAACCACACGCGCACATCACTAGCAAAAACCATACATTGGCACATAACAATGAACACATGCACACCACTTCGAGACCACAATGATGATGATTCACGTAAGACGATCTGGCCGCCGTTTTCGCCCCAGGGATGGTTTTATCAAGGCAGCGCCGGGTCATTGCGGCGGACGGAGAGCTGGCGCGGCGGCTTGTCAACGGCGAGCCACTGCTCGACCCTAGCTCAAAAAAGTTAACAAGAGGGACATCAACAAGTCTATAGTTGTCCTGAACTTGGAGATAATTAAGCTCAAAACACGAATCAACAAAGTGTAGGCACACAAAAGTAACATATATATATATATATCACTGCAGGTTCATATATGATCGATTATGAACCATTTTATTATTACACAGTACTGGTTCATTATTACGAACCATACACACGTAGTACAACACTAGCGAACCAAACACACTGCAGTAGCAGCAGCAGCAGCTCACGACACAGTACACAACTGCGCGCTCAAACTCCTTATTCAATCAACTAACCATGCATGAACGTACGTACGCAACACAACGTCACCTGGAGACCGAGACCACCCCGCCGGACGCGACGTCGTCGACGACCAATCGATCCGTCACGGCGGTGTCGATCGTGCGCGCGCGGGGAAGCAAGCAAGCTAGCAGTCATTCTTAAACACAGAGAGCTGGCGCGGCGGCGAGGTGACGGCGAGCCACTGCTCGAGGTCCCAGCGGCGGGACCTGGACGACAGGCGGCCGAGCTGGGTGACCTGGACGTAGCTCACGAACCAGCCGGGCTTGTTCCCCGTCCCGCTGGACGCGAGCAGCATCTTGCACGGCGGGCCGGTGAGGCACGGCCCCGTGCCGCGGAAGCTGTCGAGCTGGCCGCGCTCGAAGTAGTCGCGGCTCTTCTGCCCGCCCCACGCCTTCAGGCTGCGGATCGACAGCGTCGGCCCGCGCGCGCCGCTCACGTCCAGCGAGATGCGCGCGTCCGTGCCGGCGTTCTTCCGGTCGCCGGTCTTCACGATGATGTCGAACGTGCACGTCGCGGCCGAGGCGCTGGTGCTCGCGTAGCCGGCCAGCACCGCGAGGAGGCAGGTGATAACGGCGATGGTGAGGGAGGGCTTCATCGTACGTGATGATGGCCACGATCTCTCTACTGCGAGTGAATAGAGAGGCACCAGTAGTAGTGATCGATGCTTAGCCGAAGAGCCTGGTGGTGTGTACGTTGGACACCGTGGTGCTGCTTTTATAGGGCGCGAGCGGGAGGGTTTGCTGAAGCTGTGCGCCTTCACTACTGCAAAATCTTAAGAGTAAGCTAGCATGAAATCCTCCGATGATTTCGGGCTGATCGATCACGGGATAAGATTGATTATCATATATATATGATCAGATCAACGCGACGTGGCGACTGTGTGAGCAGATCCCGAGGGACGTGTTCACAAGAATATGTCAACTCTGGTACGCTCTTAATTACTTGTAAAAGAAACGAGTTGCTTCGAGCGAAGTCGTCTGACTGTAATGTATAGACATATAGTCTATACGTGTAATAGGGAAGAACCTTTACGTGTATCTGCGACGATAATTTATAATCAGAGCTAGCTGCATACTCCTACTACATGCATATATGTGTTCGTATATGTGGACCGGGCGTACGCTTTCACATTCGCCATGATGTACTAGCCATTTCTGTAGATGGAGAACTCCGTGTAAGACGTACGGATGAGTACGCGTGTCCCAGTTTTTCAGTATAGCGAAAGTCAACTGCAAGCTCACTAATCAGTCGATCGTCGCCCATCCAGGCCAGCCGTACGTCGACGCGACGGTCAAGTGCGGCGGCGATCCGAACGATCCACGAGGATACGAGCGTTTAATGATCGAGCTAGACTTGGCAACCCCGAGCTAATTGTTTTCGGTTTCCTTTTCATCGATCGAAATTGCGCGCTTCTAAATTTGTGGACACATCACTAGTTCATACACTCCTTCCGGTTTTTAAATTATAATGTGTGATTAAAATATTTTTAATAATAAAGTAAATTATAACAAAATATATGATAATATTCATCAAACTTTTTTAAATAAAATAAATAGTTAAAATTGAAGTTAAAAATCAACAACAATATTAATTTAAAAATAGAGGGAGTATATGTACAGTGATTTGCTAAGTCTCGCTCCATCGGTTAACTGATATTTTACATATTTCTCTATCAATTTTTATCAGTTGTGTTTTGTATACATGTTTTATTATTAGTTACTCCACTTTTGGATGTTGTGATGATCCTTCTTTTTTGCACTATATGTTGCATACGTTTAATTCAATAATAAAAATAAAGCTTCGGTAGGTTTCAAGTTAATTTAACACGTCAACCACAATCTCAGCACCATCTTTTATTTCGTTCAAAAAAATTTCAGACCGCTCACATCTACACTATGTGCATGAACGAAAATTGCACTAAATTTAAGAGAGAGATGCTACAATGTTTGAGAAGTATCTGAGCTAGCTTCATCTCTACAATTAATATCTGTCGCTGATTTTTAAATATTGATACCGGATCTATTTTTTTTGTACGAACTCACTATTTTTGATATCGAATCTATTATTTTTATATCTTTGATTAAGTACTTCTCTATTTAAAAATGAACGGCTGTGATTAACTTCAAACATTATATCATCTCTCAGTCTAAAAACCATGACTGAGTAACCGAAAACAAGGCAGCAGCTCCGTCACAGCTACTGTATCTCCATGAACGAAAACACACCACAATCCTTCCCAGAGAACAGTTTATACTCCTTCACACCTGCCTGCTGCCTAGTAGAGCAAAGCGGAGCCTGAAGAACCTGCGCGAGCGGCATCCCGTTCCCGCCCGCGAATCCCCCGCTCTCATCGTCTCCGGACGATCGTGGCCGGGAAGGCGAACCTATCGGCAGGCGGTACTGAAACAGCGAGAAGCTCGCGTCGACCGGCTTCACCTTATCAGAAGCGTCTGCGGCGTCCTGTGCTCTGGCATTACTCGTCCTATGGGTTCCATGATCACTGGAAGCAGCAGCTCGACCTCTCTCGCCCTTTCGACATGCTGCCTGATCACTGGAAGCGGTTTTGGTCTGACGTTCACTGGCATCCGAGTCCAGAGGTCTCAGTGGGTTGAGATTGCCAGCTGAACCCGGAGCATTGTCTGTGCTGTGTGAGCCAGTCTTCTCTCGAGCATCCACTGGCTCCCATACTTGCTTTGGAACTGCACTTTTCTGCGGACTACTTCCGATGTGTCCTTCCTTTGGATACATACAGCTGCAGCTTCTAGCACCACGTCGTTTCCTTTGTATTGGCTGCCCCTGTGAGTCTCCAGTTTCTCCTGGTTCGTCTTGGGAGTCAGCTGACTGCTCTGATGTGCAGCTGCAGTCACCGCTGCTCGTTGGAGACGATAGATCTGCCACTCCATTGCAGTGATCATCCTCTTCGTTTCCCCGGCATGAAGATTGATCAATACTTCTGCCAGGAGAAGTATCTGTTGATTCATGATTTGGAGAAGATGCTGACGAGTTGTTCAGAGCTGGAGATGGCGTGTCGTCTGGTGACTCTGTTTCAACTAGCTTTGCACCCTTTCCCTTTTCCTTCAGCCTTTGTTTCTGCCTGTGTTTCTTCTCCTTATCTTTCGTTCTCCTCTTCATCCTGCGGTTTTGTTCTTCGCGCATTTCTTTCTCCTCTTCCTCGAGAAGCTTGTTCTGCAACAAGGGCACCCACAAGAATGATGTTGATAAACAGGAGCAGGTGAAGGTTTTCTAAATGTTACTTCCTCCGATTTCAGATTGGTATCATTAGGATAACAAATCTGGTTTAAAACTGATGAACTGTAATTATAATTTTAATGACAACAATCTAAGAATGGTGGGAGTATATAGAACATCGCAATTACCTGCTTTTCCAGTGTAATAAGTTCTTTGCACGCTACGTGAACTCGCTCTTCCAGAAGTTTAAGCGCAAGGGATATAAAAACACACTTTGCATTTTGATGTGCCGTTCTGTCTCTGTAGGCTTTCACAGCCTGCAAGAAACCCACACTTAGCGTATGCTTGAAGCGTGGATGTTTAAATTCTTGGAGTCCTAACTATTGGCAATTGATTGCAGAAATCACTAGTAGTTTAGAAGCGGAGACTGAGGATTTCCTTAACAAGAAAATTGACTTCCCCTAGATCTTATGCAGTTGAAATCTTTAAACTACGCATTATTTTAATAATTATTGTGATTTTTTTTGTCAGTACCTGCTCTTTGAATATGACTGAAGCAGCGTCCAGAAGAAATTCCCTTGCCAGTTCAGGGGTCTTGGCATGCTTCTGCGCATGCGAGCCATCAGCAGCAAGATCATTTCCATCCTTGCTCGCAGCAACATCTTCCTGTCCATTTTGTAATCAATCAGAATAACAAATTTAGGGCCAAGATGGAAACACCCAAACTAATCAACGACATAAGCCACCGTAAATTGGCAAGCGACGTACATCTTCTTCCTCGACCTTCTCAGCGCGCTCAAAGAACCCTCTCACGCTTCCACCGCTTGTAATCGCCGCACAGCCATCACCCACCACCAGCGCGTGCTGGAGCTGGACGCATGACCTAGTACCCTTCAAGACGTGCGCTTTTACACAGTACTCGGTGCAGCGGTCGTCGGATCTCCAGGCTCTGAGAGTTATGAAGTAGTTCTCGAGCTGAACAAGATCGATCCCAGTCTTGTGAACTCTGGCGTTCGTTCCAACGTCTTCGAAGCCGAAAATGTCGGGTTCTCCTTCTCGTGTCCCGATAGCCCACTCGAAGTGGTGGAAAGAGCCGTCTGCCTCTGATGATAAGCATTGGCTCCAGTCGACAGTGACACCATTCTCAAAAGCCTGAAATTTCAGAAACCTGATTAAATAATTAACGCAGGAAGTACAGTAATGTACTACCGAATTAACAGTCATGTAGGAGCGTGAATTTTTGTTTGCGGGTGTTGATTAGGAGGCAATTAACCTGACCTCACAGCGAAACCCATTTTCTACGCAAAACCAACAGCTGCAGCGACGTTCCCTTCGCACGCGCTTCTTCGGCTCCTTCAGCTCCTTGAATTCACGGATAACGTTCTTCCGGCAATCCCGGCAAAATTTCTTCTTGTCAAACCTGTTCACAAATTTCTTCGATCGTTACTGCAAGTTTTTGGACGAAATCAGGGATGACATTTATTACTGCCTGCGTGTAAGTTTTTCGATGAAATCTTCCTCCTTCATTCTTAGAAGAGACGATCTGGTTTCTTCATCCAGCGGCGACCAGAAATCCTCCAGCGCATCACACGAAGGGCGAGCCGTGTGCAGAGCACACATTTCTCTCGTCCCGTAGCCCCTGCCTCCAGCGCTACAGGCGTCAGGATAACGCAGTTTCCGTTCCTTTTCTCTCGCCAGTGCATTGTCAAGCACCTGATTGATTAAACGCAGATGGATTAGCTAGGTCACTAACTCGAGGCTGATTCAAACATAACTCCAGATAAATTAAGAAACGCTACCCAAAAAAAAAACAGAGAAATGCTTGCTTCTAGTTCTAATCGTACATACATACAGTCCCAACACATATATACTACTAGCAGGATCAGAACGTTCACACTCACATTCTGAAGCGCCGTCAGTGACGTGGCTTTCACAAAGCAGTCGAGAAGTGTAAGGCAGCCATCCTTCGTTGCGGAAAGACCTCCCCAGGGATGAACTGACGGATCCTCCGCTCTCGACTCAGAAGCTCCTGCTCGCCGCTGTGAGTTGCCGTACATGGCGATCTGCGCGAAGCAGTCCAGAAGCAACCCGTTGCACCTCGAACAGTAGGAGTTCCGGCGCGCGTGCTCGGTGAGAGTCTGCCTGTCCAGCTTGAGGAGGTCCCGCTGCGCTTGGGGAGACAGGCCGCGCCAGAACTGAACAGCGAGGGCACGAAACGGTCAGTTAGTAATTAAAGCTATCATATTTTTACTCCGCCAAATATGTTTCTCCAGCGAAGCAAGCATTCGTGAAAAAAAAAAAAAACTGCACCGATTCAGTTTTTATGAGAGGCTAATTGATCAAGCACCGCTGCTGCGGCGAGGCGAGGTGATAGTACCTTCTGGAGGCGACCGAAGGTGATCTCGCTCTCGTCCCGTCGCCGCGGCCAGACCGCCGGCCCGGCGCCGGCGGCGTCACGTCGCAGCATCGCGTCGAAGGCGAGGCGATCGAAGGTGCGGTGGCGAGAACTCCGGCCGGGGACGCGAGCGACGACGCTGTGCGCGCTTCTCCTTCGACCGTCGCTTTCTTGCGCGCACGGGATATTAAACAGTCGAACAGCAATGAGGGAAGGGGGTTCCTGTGTACCGCCTGACGACATCATGCTAATATTGTGGTAGCCGTACACATTTTTCGTTATTTATGGGTCTGCAGCTTCTGCTCGGTTGCTGCGGTTGTGGCTATTGCGAATTAAGGGTGACAAAACATAATCTTCCTTTTTTTTAATTTCGTCCGTCAATTTAACCTTGATTTGCAATTAAAAATAAGGAGGAACGGTAAGTATACTAGCCGCAAATAACATGCGTCCAGAATTCCAGATCGAGCCATTCTGGTCTCGACGGCTGGGAGCGGGTGGGGAACACATGGCCGTCGAGATCTTGGAAAAGCCATCATGTCGTCATAGTGGCGAAAGGCGAAAGCTGCTGTTGTCAACCAACAATCTTCCAGGCCCAGCCGCCAGGGGATGAGGACATGGTTTCATTAGCCGCACGACAGGTTGAGAAGCAAAAGGAGAAATCCATTTAAGGAGGAGCTCGCGTCTGATTAGCTAGTTGATGAGGCAAAGCTTACCAAAGCAAAGCGATGATCAGTAAGCTGATCTGAGAGGATCATCAACCACACTGAAACTAAGACTCTCTCTCTCTCTTTCAGGTACGGAACTTGATGTGTTGGACAGAGAAACCAATGGGACGTGCAGTTTATTCTGACGTAGTGCAAAAACACCACGGCTGCAGCTCTGATTATCTGAGGAACGATCTTTCAGAGCTCGGACAAGATCGTGCAGACCAGCACCGGTGCCGTTGCTGGCTAGAAACAGATAAAAGGCCTGACGACGCAAAGTTGTTACCACCACTAGGCCTGATTCCGAGCACATCACGGCTCAAAGTGCAATCTCATAGACGTTCAGTTTAAACTGACAACGCAGTGCCCAAACGTCAACAGGCGCAGGTTCCTCTGATTCTGTTGCTGACGCATAGGGCCGGGTACGCATGTGGCCCGCGCGTAAGTCAGAACTTCTTAGGACGCAAATGTAAAAAAAACTTATTTTAATTGTACTTTAACACTTCTCCTCACAAACAACTTCTTAGGACGCAAATGTAAAAAAAAAAAGAATAGACTATAACTTATTTTAATAAATCGTGCATGACAACATTCGAACTCGAGATCTCTGACACTGATACCAATATCGATCTATTATGCATCAATTATTTGCACCCAAAAGCTTAAGCTTAAGAGGAAAGATAGACAATTCAATTATATTTAACACGTGCAACCCTCGTGATGCAGTTACAGGAATATGATGGATTGATGGTACAAGTAACAACCGTGGCAAAATCAAACGCCGGAACTATACATGCTTTTGCACCTATCTGCCAATGCTACAATCAGACAACATAAACAGAATGAGCCAAGCTTTGAAAACGCTCATACAACTCTACTCCAGCTCATAGAAACAAAAACAAAAACTATTCGGCCTGATTTAATTGCTCTCTTAAGCAGCTTCACATCTTCGTATCTGCCTTCTCAGGCTGATTTGCTTGGCTTGAATCTGCTGCAGCAGGACTATCATTCCCTCCCGACGGAGCAGAGTCCTTGCTTTGAGAGGTGGATGCATCTGCCTTCTCAGGCTGATTTGCCTGGCTTGAATCTGGCTCAGCTGAAACGGTAGCAGCAGGACCATCACTCAATCCCGATGGAGCCGCATCATTACTTTGAGAAGTGGATGTTGCTTCTGAAACGCAAAAAAAAATGTGCATCCAAGTTAACATGGAAAGGTTCTCATAATAACTAGTCAAAACACGTGGTGGACGTATATTATCCTGACTGTTCTTCAGTTACTGCAGAAGGTAAAAGGTTCAAAGAATTTTAAAGACAAAAAATGTGAGTCGGACCTTGTTGTTGTGTTGGGGTCGTCTGTTGTGGATTCCAAGCAGCAGCAGCTGATGCAGCCAATTGTTCTTCAGTTACTTTCATGAGTTCCTCGCTAGTGTAAGATGTAGTTTCAGGCTTCACTTCTGAATGCAGGGCGGATAGCAATGAGCACATACCATTGCAGCTTAGGATCCAACAACTTCATTAGACTGGTGCAAGTTTGAGCTAATTTAGTGACTAGAATAGGATCTATTTTAGCTAATTTTAAGATAGTTTTTGTATAAAATTTACATCAAAGAGTCTACGCGCATTTTTTTTCTAAACATCATCACATAACAAAATCAGGGCAGTTGTTACACTGTCTGACTAGTAAGCAGATAACTTCTGGTTGCTCTTAATGTATAACAAAAAAAAATCTGGCTGTTCGTTACTAATTAACAAAAAGGAATGAGGCAGAACTATAACTGAAGCAAACAATGTACAGATAAATTTTCCAAAAGCAATTTAGAACATGAAATATGTGCATCAAGAGATATGGGCCTTTCACTGTAATGCATGATACACTAGTGTGGACTTTTAAGTTCTTAAAACTGTGGCTACGATTTTGATAAAAAAAAAAAACTTCAAGAAAACCAACTTGGATCAACAGCAGGTGGTTGGCTGTAATTCGAGGTTGTCTGCTTATAATTGGTGGATGGGGGAACCTCATCGATTCCGATTTCTCTTTCAAGAGTGCTCCTGAACTCCCTTGATACATCCTAAGGTGCAAAACGTCGTATTGCAATGAGTAATAATATCCTCAAACATATTGCAGCTGCAGTAAAGAACCATAACCCAAGAACCAACCTGTAACTCTCTAATGGTTGGCTGAAAAGCACGCAGAGTCTTCCCCAAATTCCTGGCTACCTGGAAACAAGTTACTATCGAATAACAGGAGATAGAAAACAATACGAAGGTGAGCCTTGTGGACGCAGGTTTACCTCTGCCAGACCCTTGGGGCCGAACACTAGCAAGGCGACCACGCCAATGACCAGAGCTTCGGGAGCTCCAACTCCAAACAAAGAAGCGCAAATTACACTTCTGCGGCTAGGTCTTCTGATCCCTGGTTTCAAGAAGCCAAAGAAATAGTAAAACCTAGACTGGTCCTTGATTTCACGGAGCAAAAAACTCTCCATTTACAACCACGGAACCACGGACGATTAGCTCATGGTAAATTGGTAAGTTACAGTTTTTTGCACTGCCGCTGGCACCCAAATTCGCAAGAAGCTTGATGAAGAAATTCAAAGAAATATAAAAATTTTAATTGAGTATCGCAGTCACGAAAATAAAGATCCCCAAAGAACAAGACACCCAGAGCAAGTCCATTGAAGCGAGGGTTCCCTCAAACTCATACCGATGAAAGAAGATGATATCATCCTGGTCCGGACGGGTTCCCACCCCAAGCACAGAGAACCGAGACGAGGTCTCCGGCGGCCGCTGGGTATGAACTGGAGGCGGCGCACATCGGAGACGGAGAACGGGGGCGCCGGGACGAGAAGGCTCGCCGTCGGCGACATTGGGTTCACGGGTTGGTGATAGGATTTGCAGTTGCAGAGGAGCTTGCTGCCGCGTGGTCTTAGCTCAGCTCAATGGCAGAATCTGAGCGGTCGGACCCGGATCCAACCGCTAATGGCGTGAAGGCGGCAAGGCGCTCACGGCTGCTGAGCTGTTCTGACCGGCTCCCTGTGTCACACCGACATTTTTTTTGTTTCAGTTATCATAAAGTAAACTTTTGTTTTTCTTAGGCTGAAAATTTGTGAAACTTCGGTTCAACTTTAAATTTTTTATTTTAAATAAAACTTTTCAAATGATTACATATTCTACAACATTCCTCAACTGTCCATCCCTTAAAAAAATATTTTACTTGTTTACTTTGACATTGTGTTTGACTATCCATCTTATTCAAAATATCATTTATTTTATTGTAAATTGTTTAATCATTAGATATACCTTCATCATGACTTATTTATTTTTTATATGTGTATAAAAAATTTTAAAAAGACTAATAGTAAAACATGATGTGTAAAAGTCAAAAAGATATTTTTTTATATAATGTGTTTCGAAAAGAGAGAAAGATGTTCCAGCTTTTCCGATACTTTTCCTCTCTGTCTTCTCGTTTTCATGCATCCCATCTTTTGTACTTTTCTTAATTGCAATGTGGAGACTTTGGTGAAGTAAAATTTTAAAACCGGATGGAATAGATATCAAAATTGCAACATAGCGACTTTGGCGAAGTAAAATTGCAGTGAAATCAAACACATTCCAATTGTAGTTTCCATGTTTAAGCTAAGCGCTATTCCATTGAGCTCATTATGAGAGGATAAATATTTAACCTAAACACATTCCATTTTTCTACGATGGACAGAATCTAGTGATCCATTGAGCTCATTATGAGAGGATAAATGATTCGAAAGTGATACCTGTTGCTCAGTTTCCCTTTTCTTTTCTTTTTCCCTTGCCGGCAGGATATCTACACTTTCGGCAAAGAATATAGTTGTGGTCCAATTCTGTGTGAGATTTCTTTATGAGGAGCTCTGCAATGCGGATGACTGATGAATAAGATACATATATTGCTTGTACGTTACTGCTTTTGTTTTTAAATTGTTATTACTGTTGATCATCTTCTAACACAATTTTGATCATTTATCTCATTTTAAAAAAAATTAAAAATATAAATTGTGATTCAAATAATTTTAATGATAAAGTAAATTATAACAAATTATATGATATTCATCAAACTTTTATTAATAAGACGAATGGTTAAACTTGATATTAAAAATCAACGACGACATCAATTTAAGAACAGAGAAAGTACATTCAAAAGTTATTACTGAACAAAATAACAACCATTTGTTTGCTTGATTCTGAACAAATATTGTCTAGGACTCAATACCATTGTGCATTAATTCAAGGCTCAAATTTTCTAACGTACGTAGCAAAAAACTTGTGCAATATTATGACGTCGCCTTTTCATATTGGGCTATACATTTTTCATTTGAACTATATAATAAAGTTGGCATTTGGCTACTGATCTGAAATAGAAGAAAATTCAGAAATGGAGTTGTTGCTTTATTTCGAGAACTGGTTCTTTAGACCGACTTATATATGCTTTAGTTTGTGTCAATGTCGGACAGAGTGATCAACTAGTGCCACGAGTACTTACCAGCATTAAAAGTCGACATGTCAATTATAGTTATCACGTTAACAGCCCATGTTTGTACCCGTTGGACTGGAAAACACCATGAGCAAAGTTACATAATTAAACCCTCACATTTATAGTTGCAGTACATACTACATACTACCTTCGTTTCAAAATATAAATATTTTTAGATTTAATTAAGATCAAAGTTTTTAACTTTTATTAATAATATTTAAAAAATTACATAATTTTTAATGTAAAAATATACTTTTTATGAAAGCATATTTCATTATGAATTAAAAAATATAATATTTATACGGTAAAATATAATTAGATCAAAATGATAAAAGTTTGACTTAGACTTAAATCTAAAAATGCATGTCAATTATAATTATCACGTTAACAACCCATGTTTGTACCCGTTGGATTGGAAAACACCATGAGCAAAGTAACATAATTAAACCCTCACATTTATAGTTGCATTACATACTACAGTATAACATTTTACATCATATTCCAAAATTTAGTATATAAGGTACATCACTTCATGTTTGTCGGGGGCGAAGCCAGCCATCAAAGCCGTTTGCTCAATGGAGTCACACTAAGCTAAATTAGCAGCATCAAGTAGTGATTTTCTATAGAAATTGGCAGAAGTCATCAGTGTCAGCTGACATCAATGGGTGTGTTCGGATCCCATTTTTACCGCTGCGGCGATACAACCGAACCGTTGATTTCTACTGTAGCCGCAGGTGTGAACAAGAAAACGCACAGCCATTAAACTGGCTACCGAACACACTCAATATCTCCCTGTAGCTGCACCCCTTATGTATCAGTTGTATCACGTTAAAAACTATTGTTGTATCCGTTTGGATTAGCAAATACCATATGCATGTAACATAAGCCTCACACTTTGCAAGATGCGCTGTAAAACATTTCAAATCTCATTTCCAAACTCAGTTGTATATCATATGGTGTTCACCCCATTAGTGATGCGATAACATGTTGCGCGTCTCCAGGGCTTCAACCAATGTATGGGGGTACTAGCTGCGTACAATTTTCATGTCAAGTTACTATGTTAGCGTACCACTCCTCTAGCTGCCTGCTGTAACTACTTTTCATCTAGCATGATTGGCATGCAATTTATTGCAAAGCGGGAGGAATATATTTTATTCCATTATAAAAAAAATCTAGCATGATTGGCATTGTCGTAATTATATTTAGCAAAAAGATTATCCTGACGTATGATGTACATGTTTCAGCATTCGCGACTGTTTTGTTGGATATGGCTCTTACTACTTGCATATATGTCGGCACTGCCGTTTCTATTATCTATAGGATTATGGCATTCATTCATGCTAGCTAGCTTTTGTGGTACGTTGTTGTACACATGCATGCATTCGGATCAGATTCCAGTCTTATCGAGGTTGTTGTCTGCCTCTCAGTGGCTGCCGCAATTTCGAAAGGAATATTATATATGTGTGGATACATAATAACTGTAATATTAGACAGGAACAATTCATGGGCCCTCATGCGACATGTGGAGCTATCGATTCAAGGACCAAGCAGCCGCTCCATTGGATACGAGAACACATTGATCAGCATTTGAATGGCCAAAACAAATGGTTGGCCACTCATTTTTCCTTCTATCGTGCTAGGCAGGAGTAGTTTTGAAACCTTCACCAGGACCGAACACTGACCAAGTCATGAGCCATGTTTTTTCTAAACAGTTTTAAATGCCGTTTAAATCTGTTTAAAAGGCAGATAAAGGGTAACTGTTTAGGCCATTTATGCCATTTAAACTGTTTAATCCTGTTTTAAGTTTGATTAAACTGTTTTAAATGATCATTTAAACTGAAAAAAAATAAACTCTTGGTCACCATCTAACTACCGTTTAGGATTTCATGGGTCATGAGACGACATAAGCACTGGTATCCAACACATGGTTCTAAAGAATGCGCAGAAACAAACAAACAAGCTAACTTTAACCCTGATCAAGTGACATATAAGTCACCCATTACGAATAAATCAGGAATTCAGAATTCACCACTAAATTTCCTACCATATCGAAAAAAATGGAGCACCAAATAATACCATTAGAGTAGCAGAGAAGAAGAGGCCATCCATGACAGACAAGGGCCACTCAGGCTAGCCAAGGTGACCCGCCCACATGCGCAGCTGAATCGGCCATGCATGCAGACGATCGAAACTCGCCAAGACATGTAGGCAAGTCATCCTTGGCTACCAAAGGAAGGCCCCTCTTCTTCTTCCTTCCTCCTCCTACCTGTGGTGGTCGAGGCATTGCCTGCTTCGACGTTGCGGTACTTATAGCAGGAGAAGAAGCTTCTGGACTAACTGGGCTGTGCCACGGATGTCGTCGTGGTGCATCAAGAGCTTTCCCGGATACCAAATACCGATTGTTGACAAGGATTATTGGGTGCTGGAATATATTCAGCTAATAAGCTCGACAAGACTAGGCTGCAGCTTCAGGAGCATATATATCTGTCTCTTTTGTGAGGAGTCAGCGTCATGCATGCACCATTATGTATTGTTATTTGTTCCCTCCAGTGAGAGTTTGACCTTCATTGTTAATACTACTGTTAGGTTTTAACAGACAGAGTAAAATGGTAGGCAGGCATAGGATCACGTCCCATGAGAAAAAGCCTCTTTGATAAAGAAGAACATAATAGCATCAATTAGGTAACACATGAAGCACACACTGCAACATGTTATTAAACATTTTCATATTTACTTGTATTTCTGGCATCAGCTTGCTGCTATAACCACGAAAGTTTGTGACCATACAGGTGTTCGCAGTTCTCACTTATCTGAAATCGTTTTCATCCTTGTCATAGAGCATCTCTGTCCTTGTCAAGTAAAGAGTAGTTGACTTTCTAATAACTTTCTGCTCAATTCCAAACTTTTTGATGTGCCAATCCAATGGGAATGTCTTTTTCTTGCAATAAGGAGACACAAACACAAATATTCAGGGTGGGATTCTCCCAAATTTAATACTTTGTCGTCATGCAAAGAAACTATGAAAATACCTCTGAAAATTTGAAATTTGAAAAAATAGATAATAGAAAGAATATTTATGTCGGCATGTAATGTTTAGGGGCTTCTTAGAAACACATGAATTTGACAGAATCGTATAGAATTTTCATATGAAATAAGTTCAATTTTACAGGAAAATATAGAAAATAGGAAAAAAAATTCCTCCATTTCAAAAGAGGCCTTGATTACATTCTCATATCTGTACACTTCTTTGACCAGTAAGTTTACCGGCACATGGTAGTTCTCTTCGGAGGGTGTACATCATAGACACAAGATTGCACCACACTTTTCAAGCTCTACCGCGACTAAAAAAAAACACTTAGCTTCCATTTGAAATGAAAAAATCATACAGAAATCAGTTTAATTTCACAGTAAGATAAAAAATTCTCACATTTCAAGAGAACCTAAATATAGTAATTTTACAGAAATCATAAAAATTTCACAGAAAAAACAGAAACTTTTCGTCGGTAAATTGAATAAAAAAATCATCGGGGCCGCACCATTCGCGGCCTGATTACCAGATGTGGGAGAGTAATACTACCAGAGAGATGTCACCCAGTGAGCTCGGCAATTGCAGATGTGGAAGTGAGATGGGTTGGGCCTACTTCCCGAATAAAGAGCGCCGCCTCCTAGGCCCCGCCCATCTCGCAGTAGCAGCCTCTCTCTTCTTCCTCCCGCCGCTGCCCCGGTTTCCTCTCCCTGTTCATCATCCTGTATAACAACCTACTGCCTTGGCCTGGTCCTCCAGCATCAACGAAAGGTGATCCTCCAATCCTTCGTACCTCCTTCCTTTCTCTAGCTGACATTTTTAGGGCTTGATCCTTGAGGGGCGGGGGATGAGGACTTCTTACTAGAAACAACCCATCAGTTCGCTGGTTCAGTTTTGTAGGTTTTGTTTTTGCTAAATATCATGCATTACCGGATCTAGCTCAATAATTTAGGTATGACGATGAATAATTATTTATATTATTATTCTAAATATATTTTTATTACACAAAAATTTATTTAACATGTATTATAAATATATATTATCACATAATATTTTATTACATATTTAGTTAAATGTATTTGAGAACTTTAAACTATTATAAAAAATAAAATATATTATAGATATTGTACACCATATACAAATTATCTTTTACAAGCAATTTTAGCAAAAATATTACATGAGAAGTTAGAAAAGGATTAGGTCCCTACTCATAAGAAATAAAAAAAAAGTAAGAAACAATGCATGTTAATATATATACACACACTAGTACTAAAGATATTTTTAAGATAATATCTTTATGTAAAATATTTTTAAAGATATTATCTCCAAAAATATCTTTAATACTTTAAATAGTTTTTAAAACTAATGCACTTTTACCAATACTATGGTTTTTAAAACCAAGATATTTGTTATATCCAAACAT